>JAGXJF010000967.1:0-262683 GCA_019208055.1 Stipa capillata | reverse complement strand
CCTCAAAAGAGACAACCATCCTCGCATTAGGGCACGCTACTCAGGCGCTAGACCCAACGTTTTATACCATCTCTCTCAATACCCGAAATGAACAGGTACTGTTGTCACACTCACCAAAATCCTACTCCCCTCACCCGCGTTTCATGGCATTCGCATCCTCCATTCCACATGCATACCATGCTGGATCAACCACTTCTTACTTCTCCTTTCTCATCTTCTTCGTCCGCGATGTACATTGGGTTGGTTGCGACGGTGCAACCCGGAAAGAAGAACAATACAGACAAGCAAATCTGTTTGAGAAAGACCAGACCCCTCCATCACACTCCCACACCCAAGCGTCTGGACACCCACGACATCCTACCACGAGAACACGAAGGCAAAGCAGAGCTTGTTTGCATGCTTTACCCTCTCGTTTCGTACTCTCATAGTGCTCTAGTGTGGCTGGAATGAATGTTGATGTGAATTGACGTTGGTGGCCCAATTACCTGGGCTTCCACAACAGCACACAATAGGACAAATCCACGCCGTAAGGCTGTATTGAATGCCCGCTATCTGAGACACAACCTCCTTACACCAAACTCCAAGCCACGACCTTACTTCCGCTCAAATTTGGTTGCACTTGGGGAACAGTAAGTTGGCGAAGAGCCGTGGACTCGTTCTCTCCAGCCCGACTATTACGATATCTACCTCCCCGCTGTTCTAGACATCGGTTGGCGGCAATGACAATCAGTAACTCGCCCATGTCCCCAGGCTGCTAGATCGTACTACGTCTGGCCCGGACACGGTCCAGGACCATTTCACCAGCACGATCGATAACCCACCTCATCACTCCCCCACCGAATGTTGTGTCTGACACAGGGATGGAATAGTAACATCCCCTTCTTCGCACATGTCCGACCGGGCTGATACGGACTTGTCCCACACTCGCGGTCAACACGGTCCTCTAGGACATCATCTCACTCGAGAGAATTGTATATACCCCCCTACTAGGACACAATGGTTGAGGATGAATATACTGTACTCAAAGTCATTCGTTCCTGGTTGCCTCAATTGTCGGTATGAATCCGCAAAGTCTGATTGAGCTGTAATTTGCACTTGGATTGCATAGGCTCTCCAGCCACCTCAGGTGGAGCGCGTGTTAGCCTCGAATCGTACCCCTTCCCCCCCCCCAGTTCCGCTCACCCCCCCCGGTAGCATGTTTGTCACGGTAACCCGAATCAATCACTATGTTGCCCCAGTCACTTCGCAACTCCATAGGAAATGCACCTCAACATGTCCAGGTAGTTGCTACTACACTGCGTCCTGGCCCAGCGATTCTCAACCAGGTGACTTCTACTCAACCCTCTCTTCAAACATTGCACACACATGGTTTTCGTTGGGACATACCCCCCAACTGTGGATGCTCTCAATTTGTACATTGATTTCTCTTAGTGTCATCCACCGTTGAATACCCCTCATTCCTCGCAAGTTCACATAATCAACAACTCGCATTCACTTCCTCATTTACCTCTCTCCTCCATCTATTCTACTTCGTATTTCAAGGACCCTGTTCACAACCTTGATTACTATGCAATTATTTCTGGCATGTTCATTAGCCTTCATCCTCGTTTAACATTGCCGTGGAATTCGTATGCGTAGGACATTTAATCCAAGCCACGGCATAAGTCTGCCTCTCTTGCGATTACCTTTCCCTTCGCCCTACTCCCCACCGCCTAAAGGGAGATACCTTCCTAGACACCCTATTTGCAGGTTGGGCCATACCGTCCTCTACGCGGAGTGATAAATGCTGATGAACTTTTAAATCACCAACTGGGTTTTGCCCCCATCCTTGGTCCCCGCGTCAATCACACACAGAGCCCCATTCGTGGCCGTGGGTTATGGATTCCTTCACGAGCCAGTGGTTTGATGCCCCACCTCGCGCGGGCATTATTTCACTGGTTGTTCTTTTCTTTCTTTCATCTATTTTTTCCCGCCATGCATTGTACACTCTTATCCGTTCCTACCACACTAAACCTTTCCACGGTTATCCTGACCGCACTCCGCCCGACTTGCTCACATTGCTGTAAAGTTCACCCCCCCGCCAGCCCCCCTCACTGGACCAACTACTGTCTTAATATAGTTTCCTGTCTAGTGCTTGTTTCTGGTCTCATAACCCGAGCTTGTTATTCATCCAGCCCACCCTCATCCTGTGCCCACATCGCATGCCCAATGTGTTGACATGCCATATGATGTGCTGGTGTGGGTCCAGGCCGTGGAGACGTCATATTGTTTCCCGACCCCATCTTCTACTCAGAACCACCTTTCAAGCCCTCCGAGCCAGCCTTTCCCCGGTTGAATCGTGACCCCCCCCCCCTGGCTGTGTGCTGTCGCGCGGCCAGAGCCCCGGCAGGGTGTGCGTTTGGTTCTACCCACGTCCTCCCACACCCCCCCGGCCGCCCTTCGGGCGCCCACTGAACAGCCCTCCCCCCGGCACTTTAACCCGCCTACAACGATGCTAGTCCGGCTGTCGGGGTGGCGATGGTCGCCGGGCTCCTCCCTCCGACCTTGCTCCAACTCCGATCAACATCCGTCCCCCCCCGGCCACCAACAGGGCCCCCCCGCCAACGCCGTTTCAGACTCCTGGATGCTCAAACAACAACAGGCCGACTCCTCACCTTAGGGAACAGGCCGTTTTACAACCTGCATCCCTATTCCACCCCGCGCTCCATCCATTCTCCGCGCCGCCACCAGACTCCCGCGGCAATCCGTCCCACCGTCGTTCCCTGCACATCATTCCTAGAGTGGCCTGGTTCTCTCCTCAGGACACACACGCTCTCTTGGCCTCGCTAGCTTCCTCGGCTCTCGCTCCCCCTCCCTACCCTCGGGCCCCTCCCCCTCATCGTCACAAGCCCGCACCACATTGTTCCAGCTTGCCTCTCGAACCTTCTCCCTCTCGTCGGCCGTGCCGTGCCGGATTTCGTTCTGTCTCCGGCTGGTCCCACGGCGCACAACTAGTAAACCCCTCCATCCTTCTGTCGCCACCTCGTCTGGTCAAAGCACCTTCCTCCCTCGGGCGCTCCCCCTTTTATCGGCGACTTCACTTCACCTCACGCGTTCCCCCCCCCAATACACCAATGGACTGGCTCGGATTCTCCTGGCTGTCGCCGTGACACACCTCACCCGCCATGCGTAAATTCACGGCCTTTGCGTCGACACAAACAACAACAACACAAACTCTTTGGTACAAGCACTCGTAACCACAAAAATCTTTGCTCATGAAATTTCACCTCCTCCCGCCCACACTCTCCCGCCCACTCTCTATCTCACGCACCCACCGTCCCCAACACATTCCAAATGTGGATAAGTGAACAATTGCACATAGTCATCGTTGGAACGAGTAGTGTATAAATACTTTTAGCACGGGTGATGCAAAAGATATGAACCAAAATTCCACAATCGCACTATATTCTCCAATCACATTAACTCTATAGCACAAAATATTGATGGAAGTCTAAGATGGCAAACTCACAAGTTCAAAAACTTTTTCTAGAACGTGTGATAATTTCATAGGCATGTCAAGCATAACATAGCACAATAAATTAGAGGAATTGATAACAAACACTTTTTCAATCGCTATTAAATCGTCAAAACCTATCTTAGAATCATTCAATTCACATGGCTCAATGTTTAGCATGTCTAGATTAACATTGCAATCATTTTCAACATGTGAAGCAACTAAAATAGTTGGTGAGAGATCACTCTTTGGGATGTCTAAAACAATAGGGAAATTATCTAGAGGATCATTAGGCACACGCAAGTCTGAAATTTTAGAATTTAAATAATTTATATCAATACTTTGTGCACTTAAATCAAGATATAAAATATGAGTTTCACATGGTGCACATAGCAGGTATTTTAGTTATTTATCACATGGCAAGCTCAAATCAGCAACACAATCCTCTACAATAGGAGGTGTGATCAAAACAATGGGGCAATTCATTCAACTCAACACATGAAGCATTTAATTCAGTGGGGCATACTTCAATCTCATGTGGAGCGATGCAATTAATACCTATGTAGGTTGATAAGGGTGGCCTGATCTTCTCAGCGAGGAACCGTGGATAAATGGTATTAATAGATGATCTCGCTAGCTGAACACCCGCGCCAATGCACGAACCCTCAACTCTTTGGAAAATGCCCAAACACACTGGTAGATGATCGTCGCGAGACCATGAGAAACGATCGCCAAGTCCCCAAGTCCCAATGGAACAACGGCTTGCCCTTGAATTGCAGAACCAACACGATCGCCTAATTCTCTCTCAGCTATCCTCGCATGAACGCTGGTTTTGAAAGAACAAGTAATAGCTATGTTTCAATCCTTTTGCATAAAGTGGTCTAAGGCTAAAATCCATGAGTACAGTAGTATATATAGACTCTAGGACATCCACCGTAGTGTTAGGGTCGAAATCCAACCTAACTCTAACTTCCCTAAGTTATAGGACTTTATTTGGAAAAGAACAGATATAACCTCCGACTGGTTTTGATGATTGCGGATAGATCAAAAGAATCTGTGGATGGGCGTATACCCGTTGGAAAGTACTCGGAGTTAGCTTTCCAACAAGTACTTACTTGCCTAATTTGGAGTTCGTATGAGGAAACTACGGCTGTTTTAAATTCGGACCTCCTGGCTGATCCGAACCGAATCCAAATCAAGCCAAATCCTTTCCATCTTCTATTTCCTTGCCTTTTTACACCCCAAATCCGTGTGGAACCAGATAATGATGATATTAGTAACCTTTGGATGGTTATAGTAGTGTAGGGTTCCACCAATACTTGCCATATAAACTCTGGATTCTTCAAGTATGTCAATTCTCGTGTATAGTCTGAGACAGCTTGTGCAACCTTTACTTCCATGGCCATAACTTTCTCTTGGAAGCTCCAAATCGTGCACTGTTTACTTTGTTGGAAAGTGAACTCGATATACTTTCCAAATATGTATATAGACACTTGTGTATTTTGACTTGTACCGCAGTCCTTCCTCCTTTTCCTCTCGCTGGACGCCAGCACATCTCATCTTTACTTTGGACTTGTATAGTTCAACAAGTGTCCTGCACATATCATAGAAGGAAAGTAGTAGTCTCTGCCTCTCGATATATAAAGTGTATTAGACAAGTGTTAATTAAATCCACCTAATAATATTTATCAACGAGGCTTAGCACTTCTTTCCAACATAAAGACTTATCTTGGTAAATACAAATGTCACTGATGTGCCCGCATCATAGGTACCATGGCGATGTTCGTAATAGAAGAAGTGTCCAGTGGTGAGTAGGACATGAGATCTTGTATTGATGTCTGGTTCTGTGCTTCCTCCTGTATTTCTCTCTCAAGAACACAAGCATGACAAAAAAATAGTGATGCTATGTGGAATACATTGAAATCTATCTCATATGTCACGGTTCAAACCTTTCATAAATTGATCCATGGCAAAGTCCTCACTTTTAGGTAGATCACAATGTTTCGAACAAGTTCTAAGTTTATTATAATAAATTGGTACGGTGTCACTACCTTGTTCTAAACGTTGTCAATCTTTATGCAAATCACTAGCATAGTAAGGAGGTAGAAATCTTTATCTCATAAGTTTCTTCATAACAGCCTAAGTGGAAGGTATATTATGTGAATGTAATTGATAGTATAACTTCCACCAAATAGTAGCATAATCAGTAAATCCACTTGCAGCAATCCTAAATTTATCACACTCGAAAATGTCATGTTTTTCAAATAATTATGCTACATCCAATTCCCAAGTAAGATAATATTCCGCATCATATTTACCATCATAAGTGGGTATGCTCTTCTCAAGAGGAGGGAGATCATCCCTGACCTTTGCTCAAGATCCTGTCATGGTTAGTAGGAAAGAAGAAAGAAAACCAAAAGTATAATGTCCCTACCAACTACTAGGATGTTGCTACAAGTCGCTCAACACTCAAGCCAAATTAAAATTCTTACAAGTTCTTACCATGCAGCAAGTGGTGACCAGCAACCAACGGTGTCAAACACCTCCAAAGATTGAGTAAAGCGATTGCTAGACGAAATGTATATCTGCATGGTGTAGAATATGTGGAGCTAGGTAGGCTTTAATATGGTAGCAAGGATTAGCAACAATCAATTTAACAAATACAAGCTGAATTAGTGCTCAAAGTACTAGTCAAGGTTGCTTATCCTAGCTTAGACCGGGAACTATACAATTAATACCCAAAAGATGTAAGGGAAGCTCAAAGAGATGTGGTGAAAATAGCCCTAAAAAGAGAGTGAGATTTCCGAGAGATTTTTTTCTTTTCCTTTAATTGGCCTTCTGTGTGGCTTCTTTTTCTTTTCTATATTTTTGTATATGATTTTTATTTTTAATCTCAAAAACTCACTCAAACAAGCAAAAAGGCAAAGAGTTGAAATCTGGTTGTCACTGCCTTGGTGCGGCAGCAAAACAAGAAAAAATGTTGCCGTGGCAGAGATATGGGAGGGATAACAGTGATGGAATGCTATCGTGCTGCTGTCGCGGTAGCAAAAACATGCAAAAACGTTGCCGCGGTAGGAAAATGGCAGGAGGCCAAAACTTAAATCTGCAATTTCTCCCAAATGGTGGGTCCAATTGGCTAAATTTTTTATGGTAGTATCTTGAGAATATCCTTGATTTTATAGAATTTTTGGAGCACTCGAAATTTTGAGTTCGAAAGGGATTTGAATTTGGATAGAACTTTGCAAACCGAGTCAAACTTGACTTCCTGTCCAAAACCAGCGAGGAGTAGATATCTTGGACCCTTCTTAAGGACATGGGGGAGCCTTGGTGGTCAGCCAAACAAAGTCCAAACAGATTAGAGATAGAAACCGAGCCCCACAAGATAATTCATTTTCTTAGTTCAATTTGAAATCCAATTAAAAACCTTTCCTATTCGTGCTGGACTTTCTAAAAATTCATGGAGCTGATCCTATCTGCTAATGGTGTGGTCGAGCAAAGATGCAAGTGATCACAACAACGTCTCCCTGTTCTTCTCCAAGGCGTGGCCACAAGGGAAGCGGCACGACAGCAAAGATGATGGTGGTAGCAGCGGGGGTTTTGTAGGCATGGTAGCGATGTTGGTGGGCATGCAGCAAGGTGATGGTGATAGCGGCAAGATGAACTAGACATGATCTACAACTATGGCTAGCAACTGGACACGACGATGCAACCATGAATTCGATAATGCAAAAGTTATTGAAAAGAAAGAAGCAATGACACGGAGTGGTTTGGACAGCAGGGAAATCAATCTACTATTTTTGTGTTGTAGGCCTTTTCTGAAAAATAGGTAAAAATAGATCTAACTACGAAAATGATAAATTTCACCGAGCAGCTGTAGCTCTGATACCACTTGATAGAACAATGGGTGTCCCCGATCTGTGGAGACGTCATGGACGATCCGACTGCATCGTATGACAACGATGTGCCTTAGCAATCAGTAAACCAACTCTAGTAAGTTATTGAAGATGCGGAAAGCATGGGCAACCCAAACACTAGGTTCTAATCCCTACAAGCGATCAAAGAACAAGCAAGAATTATGAAGAAGCAATTTGAATTACGAATATAGATGAAGTATATGATAGTGTGGGGTTCCAAAAAGTGGTCTTGATATGGTTGTTCGACACAAACGAAGAACACGAGTAGCAGCATGTTTACACTTTAACTAAACAAAACCAAAAACTAGAAAGAGCATCCTAGGGGGTATATAAAGCAAAGAGGTAGTCTTTTCAGAAACAGCCACAAACTATTTTGGTAATTGTGGTGTGCTCGTCAGGAATTTGAAAATAGGGCTGGACGCGTTGGAAAGAGCAGGAGATAAGCTTTTGATAGAGTCTAAGATCACTCAAATCGGAGTAGATCCGTATGCCTGAGATATAGATGTTTGAAGTCAGGGCTATCTTAGCAATCTGAGTCAGAGTCCAGAACTTTTGGAAGCTGATCTCTAGCTCTTCTTAGACGAAAGGTGATGTGGGAAACTTCTTGTACAGCACCAATTCATGTGGTACATGGTCATGGTTACATGAATTTCATTCCCTCCTCCTCCCGGGAGGTTGAACTTAAATCCTCGCTTGTTCTGAAGATCTTGACAGAGCTCCTTTTGTTTTTTTATAGCTCGAGCAGGGGATGTATTTGAAGTAGTGGAAGTATAGGTAGCAATAGGCGTATCCATGGGGGTCATGTCCTCATCAGGATTGGAGCAAATGAATAGTCTATTTTGACTTTCTTGACAAGATTGACTACTATACAATCTTTGAGCTCTAATCTGACACTTAGATTAAAAGATCACTTGCGTGTAGTTTTTTGTTGGTAGGATGAATGTTGCCACTGTGATTGAAAGAGCATCTAGGCCCCAATTTGGTTTTGATGGTTAATGGCAACTCAAACTGGAATCTAACGTTTACAGTGAGTGTAAGCAGGTTTGTAGGTTCCAGGAAGAAGGGTCATCAAGGAAAGGATGACCACCAAAAAGGGTACAAGGGTGGTTTCCAGGACTAAGGAATGGCTGTGGCTAGGCAGCTGTGCCACAGCTGTGAAGAAGCCAGTGCTGTGCAAGGAGTTGCAAGCAAGGTGATGGTGGCTTGATGCGTCAAGGGCCGTGACTACAGTTGGTGGGCAGGTAAAGCCTAGATTTGCAAGTTTCTTTGAGTCCATAGGAAAAGTCTGTACTATCAAGAGGGATGAAGCAGTGATGCTCTGTGGAGGTTCTAGTTGCTCAATGCTCAGGATGTTGGACAGTGGCACTAATGCTTTGAGGTTAGTGGCCCTGTGTCAGCAGTTTTGTATAAGTATGAAACTGGTTGGAGCTGGCACTCTACAGTGCTAGCAGTAGAAAACCCTAGGGGTTAGAGTCACCAGTGTGACACAGCGGTGTCACAGGTGGTCTAACACTCTATGACTCAGGTACATCTCTGTACCAGGGGAGAGCTTGTAAACGCTAAGGAACCTGCGCTGTGATAGCTTATCTGCTGAGTCGGAGGGCTGTTGGAGGTTCTCTCCTTATAGGTTTCAGAGAGTGTGTGCGCTGAGGGCATGTCATGTGCCATGACCGGGCTGAGTAGTGCCGCTGCATCAGTTTAGGGTTTACCTGTGTGTGCCGTCGGTGACACCGGTATCGGTCTGCTTGAGCCGGTTATAGTTGGGCGGAGTGATTAGCTGTGTCACCGGTGGCTGACACCGGTGATTCACTTAATCCTACGTGGCAACAGTGTAACGGTCAAGTGCCTGTGAACCCTATATATAGGGGACCAGGGGAGGTCTTCGACCTTAACCAATGAGCCAATCAGTAACTCACATTCGACCATTGCAAAGCCTCTTTCCACCGAACGAAAGCCAAGTTCCCTAAGTGTCAGTTCGGGAAGGGTTAGAGTTCTTGAGCAAAGAGCATTGGTTCCTCCAAGAGTTGTTACTGCTGAATCTATTACTCTTGGAGTGTCTACTCCTAGACGGGTGTAGGAGTTGCTGGTACCACCCAAACTTGTGTGAGCTGGACCAATAGTCTATGAGGGTGATTGAAGTCTACCTGCTGCAAGCAAAAGGACTTCCAGAAGCAAAGGAAGAGGCCTGAGATCAGGTACTCGGAGAACAAGCACGATTCAGTGCTGGCGACCTCTTTGGAGTAGCTTCTCCAACGGAGACGTACCACTCTGTCTCCTGAGTCTTGTTGTTTTACTTCTTGATTCTTGCTATATCTGTTTGCTTGTATGCTCATATAGTATTCTGTTTATCTACTTAGATCACCTTTACACCTATGTCTTGTTAGCTGTCTCACAGTTGGTATAGATCATATCTCATACCTGTGTCAGCTACCTGTTACACGGACACTGTGATTGCTCATCATTTTGTTAAGTCATTAGCCCACCTGTGTTAGGCACCTGTGTGACAGCTGCATGCTAATTTACACATCACAACTTACCTGTGTCACACACCTGTCACACAGCTAGCTAATCCTTGCTTCTGTATAAGGCTTAATCTAAACAATCTAGTTAAAAGAAGTAATTTTTGTTAGCTTCCTATTCACCCCCTCTGTAGTCGGCATCTGAGGTCTTTTCAGTGATGATATTGCGAGGAAGATGACACTTCTCTTAGTGCAAGGTGTAGGTGGAGAAGGAGACACCTTTTTTTATTCCTTCAAGAGGGGAATAGAGTTTTTCAAAATGTTCTAGAGTTAGTTAAAGCTTTTTAAATTTCATTGAGTTTAAATCTACATAAATTTGGCTAAACAATATGGCAGGAGACATCTAATGGGGCACATACACAATTTTACAGAATTTAAATCTAGCTAAATTTGGCTAAAGAATACTCAAACATGCATTTCTAATTTTCTAGCCTGCTCAATCAACAAACAGTGGCATATCATGGCATAGACAAACAGAATAACACCCTAACATGATAGGAAGGGTGTATAACCTTCAAAAATATCAAACAGTACAAAGTTGACTCAAATTTGCTTGAATTTCAAGTAAATTTACTATGTTTTTTGCTAGTTCAAAATCTAGCTCAATAATTTAAATTCTAAGAAGACCACTGGGTTTACGGACTGATGAAAAACCGAGGGATTGGTTGGAGGGCCCTGGAGTCGCCGGAGTTTAGCTCCTTGCTGGTGACAATGGCGCCTGAGGTGGCACACATTTGTGGTTACGTTCCAGTGAGCAAGGGAGGAAGGCGATCACGGAGTCGAGTTCCTGGAGGTGCGGTGAAGAAGGTGACATGGTTAGAGCGTCCAGGGAACCCTCTGGTAGCCGGTGTGATGAGTATTACTAGGGGGCAGTGGCCCTGCCTTCGGTGCGCACGCGGTCAACAACGTCATGAGCTTGCATGAGCCCGAAATCAAGGTTGGCGAGGTTACAGTGGTGTGGCACAAGGACATAATCGACCCGGGAAGCTATCTTCAGAAGGAACGTAGCAGCGAGGTCAATGGTGGCCGGAGTTGGAGACGACAATGGTGTGACCTCTCCAGCGGGCTTCGGGGGCATTTGAGTGAGGAGAAACGAAGAGAACGATAGCTCGAACCGATTCAGGGCTTGTTCTATGGTTTTTATAGAGGGTGAAGGGAGATCGGCGGCAGCCATAGAGCTTCGATCCAGCATTAATGGCATCCGTTTCTTGGTTGATTAGGAAAGAAAATGGCCGGTTAATGATGGGGTGAAGTGTGGTATGTGATTTCGAATTGATTTTCACCCATAATTGAAGTGGGGAGGTCATGGGGTGGAGAATCGGTGGAGAAGATGCTACAGCTGCTGTATGCTGCGTGTGTTCATGATGCAGCTAGAGGTTGAAGGAGGTGACTTTTGGACCCTATGTGTAAGTGAAAGGAGAGATAGAGAGGGGAGGGAGAGAGAGTGTGTGTGGTGTGCTCATTGCGCTGATTCGGTGGACAGCAAATGAAGGAATAAGTCAATGGGAAGTTGATGCATGGACCAATGACTAAGCCTAAATGGGATCCAAAGAAAAGAAAAGGAACTTCGGAATTAAAGAAATGCTGAAAATGCAAATGGCTTGAGAAAAATAGCAGTGTATCTCTAAAAATTCCAAGAAAATTCACTAAATAAAATGAAGCATGTAGAATCCAAATAAAATCATTCTAGGGCATAGTTCTATTGGGAAAACTCCAATAATAATTATGTTCGTGTGTTACCTACTTTAAATTAATACAAATAAAATTCATTAGAAATGTTTTGCACTAATTAACATCCCTAAAAATAAATTGGAGATCTTCTTTTGTTATATTTCTCATATATATTTTAATTATTTTCTAGATTATTTAATAAATTTCTAGACAGCCTATTTATCCCTTTATTTTGTACATATAGGAAAAAAAACTACAAATACAAGAAAACCGAGCATATTCGGGTTCTGGAGGGGGAAGACTTCATGCGAAAGAGGCGGCCAGCGAGGCCTGGTGGGGCCAGACAGGCCTAGTGGGGTGACCTCACTTGTTGCCCCACTAGGTCGGCCGGAGACCCTAGGACTACGTTGGCAGTACCCCTTTGTGAGTAGATCAATTTTGTCCCCCAATAGACCCCTGCAGAGTTTCTTCTTCATTTGTAGAAGCCTTCACATCGAAACAAGAGAGGGAGGCGGCAAAAAAGATTCAGAGGCTCCCGCCGGGAACCCTATCCATCTCCATCACCACTATGAGTTCCAGCCATAGATCATCCTTCTGTCAAACCCTAGCTAGTTCATCCTTGTAATCCATCTATGATCATCAAGACTTTCAAAATTGGTTTGTACTTTGGTATTCATTTATATATGAATTCACAGTTTTAGTCATTCTTGTTGATTTGCATGATCTGTGAGTACTCTATCGAGACTATGAGGTGTGTAGAAGTAGCTATGCATCAATTTTTCAATTTATCTGTCATGGTCATGATTGCCATCCATCTTCAATGAGATTAATTTATTATTTAAATTAATTATAAATAATTATCTAACTACTGGTTCATCTGTAGAGAATCTTGAGACTACACATGTCACACGATGAAACGGGATAATTTCCTTGTCCGAAAGGACCTAGCTATGCGGTACCTTGGCTAGCAGCACCAACCATGTCGAATCAGGTAGGATACAAACTTTGGAAGTACGTTAATCTGTACGACATGCGGCAGTGCCAGTTGCTGCTTCTTACTCCTATTAAATCACTTCTGTACAAAGCTTCGTGCAGCTACCAATCTGACAGTCGCCAGAGCAGATAATTGTCCGGAAAAAGTATGAGTACTGTGCACCATGTGTGTTCATGCTTCTTCTTTTTTCATTTTTTCTTGTTTCGAAAAATTCAGACTTCTCTTGTAAAGGCAATGAGTCTAGTTAGACTTTAACTGACTAGATTGACCCTTGCCACTAGAACTAGCGAAGAGCATTTTATACTGCAATGGCAGCTGTACCTAACATGTTATCTGGCAGGGTAACGATGAATTCTTCCTCAACAGTATTATTCCAAGGCCAACAACGGATTCTTCCTCAACAGTAATATTCCAAGGCCCAGATAGCAATGAATATTTTCCTCAACTGTGATATTCCAGGCCAACATGGAACTGATGCGTTTATAATAACCAGTACTCACTCCGTTCCTAAATAAACGTCATTTCAAACGTCGACTCTGTTGTGCGTAGCTGGGCTGACACGGCTATACAAAATTTATCTACACCAATATAACGAGTTAGGATTTTATCGAAACAATCTTGCTCGTTCATAATATTTATAACTTTTAATGTTCAGATCCAAGATTAAGAATTTTAATTAGAAACTTACCCTCTAATCTCTCCTCAACTAACTATCTATTTTAAGTGCATGTTTCAAAAATATGAAAACAGCCAGCTGATTAAACTCCTCCCACTACTTAGGCCCCTCACAACAGTATCTCATTAAGCCCCTCTAAGCCAACATAATAATCTATATTTTATATATATTGATACCAATATAAAAAGCATGACTTAATTTGGGATACTTTTAATCTTGAAGGTCTGAAATTCTTTATTCAAATTTTATAATTCTAATCCAATGACTATCCACAAAGATAGATCCTCTCCTCTATAGATATTGAGACTCTCCTCTAATTACACAATTAATCTCCTTAATAACCCACTTCCACCGCTACGTTTCATTTCCTTCCCACCGCGCTTGCCAGATGCACCTTTTCATATTCCCCAGCATGAATTCGTGCAGCATCTCCACGTGCTCTTGCATCCTTTTGCTAGAATACTTTCAATCGCTAGGCACTACAAGACTTAATAAAATTGTTCTCACAAATATTACCTATACCTTTGTATTGCTTTGATCTAAAATTGAAGGACGAAGATTCGGCAGGTTCACCTTCAAGGTTCGTATGGCAATTTCTATTGGGTTTGATTCGACAGATAGATTTGCCAATTATATCGACTGTGCTGTGAATTTTATATGTCTTGGTGCCTTTAGTTTCAATGATTTTATTACTGTTGCTTAATTTACACTTGTTAATACGTGCATTGCAAGTGCATAATTGTTAGTGGTAGAAAATGTGCAACTTTTCTGACGATAAATAAGCTAAGATATATAATGAACCATATTGACGATGATTATGCATTCCATTGTCAATTACTGGTTCCGATCATTCTCGAAATTCTAGTCAGATTTTTATCGTGCAACACAGCTAACAACTTTTTAATAACGAAAACTTTACTCGTGATCCCTGCACTAATTAATGATGCACACAGCTATAAATTTACTACAAAATTTGCCAAAGACAATACAAGACCAAAATAAGCCAAAGGCAAACCAGCTAAGCTCAAATCACGGATTCTCACCCCCATAGAATAGGTACAGTGTTCCAAGGCAATGTCTTTGAAAGTGCGTCTTGGTTCCTAAATGAGTTTTGGTAATTAATGACAAAATGATTAAGTCACTAATATATGCATCAAGTGTGGACAAGTTGTTAGTCCCATGAAGGAATGTTTTTACTAGTTTTGGTGATCCCAAAAATGTTCTAATGGAAGAACAACATAAAAAAAAGATTAAGGACATTTTGTAGCTCTTTTTGGGGTTAATGAAATCACATTGAGTATAGGGAAAGCCGTACTACTAAAAGGGGTTGAAATCCAAAAGCTAGTGAGAGTGTCTTTATAATTCTCAACTACGAACTGATTTCAAAATCTAAATTTGAAATCTCTCCACACATCTCTTTAGCAAAAGTCAGAACCTCCGAGATCTTCTCGGATTATCCGAGATTCGGTTCTGCGTGTAGAGTTAGGTAATTTGCAGCCTTCGAGTTGCCCTTCCTATCCGTATTTCTGGATGTCAGAACATCCAAGGTTTTCTTGGAACCTCCGAGTGTTGGTTCTAGAATCGTCTATGACCTGATTGCTCTCAATTCAGAGCAACATGAAGTTTTTCGGATGCTTTGAGTTTTTGTTTTGGACTTCCTTTGAAATCTTGAAATATCCGAGTTTATTTACCGGAACCTCCATGTTTCTGTTCTAGAATCGTCTAAGTCCTGAGTGCTCCCAAGTCGGAGCAAATGGAAGTTTCTTGAATGCTCTGAGTCTTTGTTCTAGACTTCTCTTTCACATCTCGGAATGTCTCAGGTTTTTTTGGAAACCTCCCATTCTTTTTCGGGTCAACCTCTCGTGAGGTCCTTTGAAATCTCGAAAATCCTGAGTGCGATGTCAGAGTCTCCGAATATTTGTTCTGTTGATGCCTTGTCAAGGCTATTCAAAATCGTGGAAGGTCTGACTTCCATTTTGGAACCTCCGACTTTCACTTCTGTTCGCTATGCTTTGAAAGTCAGAACCTTCTAATTTTTAATCAGCCCTCTGGCCATCTTTGTTTTGTCAGGTTTTATTTAGTTAAGAGTTGCTACTTTGCAACTTCGAGTCTGTCGATTGTGTCCAACGACCAGTTGTCCATACCACTTCGGAACCCCACTTTATTAATACACTTCATTCATACTTACAATTTCAGATTGCTTCTTCGTAATTCTTGCTTGTTTCTCGATTGCTCGCAGGGTTTGGAATCTTGTGTTCAGGTTGGCCGTTCTTTTAGCATCATCAATAACCTACTGAAGTTTGTTTAGTGATTGCTAAGGTGCATCGTCGTTGTACGATATAGTCAGATCGTCAAAGTCACCTCCACTCAAATCGACACCGTGTTCTCTTTGAAAGATCGGGACACTCATAGTTCTATTAGTCTGTACATGTGTGCAAGATTTTAAGCGGCTCCTAAGGGGTGTCACCTTATGGCTATTAAGAGAATATTGAGATATCTAGTTCAGTCACCTAACCTAGACTTGTGGTATTCCTTGTGGCCATTAAGGGTGCTAGTTTTGATCTTGTTGGATACTCTGGCATTGGCCAATTCCCCTGTAGATTCTTAGTGTCGTGGTCATCTAAGAAAGCCCTATCAACCGTCTAAGCAGAGTATATCTCCGTGGGTAGTTGTTGTGCTCAATTGCCTTGGATGAGGCAAACTTTGAGGGATTATGTTATCAGTTTCAAAGAAGTGCCTCTTTTGTGTGACAACGGAAATACAATCAAAATAGCCAACAATCCTATCCAACACTCAAGAACCAAGCACATAGATATCCGACACAATTTCCTTATAGAACTGTGACAAGGGGAGACATAGCTTTGAGCCATGTAAGGACGGAAAAATAATTAGCTGATATCTTTACCAAGCCGTTAGATGATCATTGGTTTTTTGAGCCGAGGAGTGAATTGAATATTTTGGATTCTCGAAATTGCTTGAAGTTTTGCTCATTTGCTTAATTGCTTTGTTTGAGTTTTACTCAGGAACAAATACATACCATAGAGTGTGAACAAATCAATATCTTTGTGTATTATTTATCCTTAGGATGATAGATGCGCAAAAATGTAAGTTCTTGCATCATAGAATCTCATGCATCGATGCATAGAGGTCCTAGTGCAAATCTTGGCTCATAGATAGGTGGAAACACTGGCAAAATCACAATATGTGGTTCTTAGGTTTTATTTGACTTCTCAAGATCATGATAAGTCTTGCGCATTTTTGCGCACTTTATCATAGCTTTTAGTTGATTTTGTTCAATTCTCATCCAAATTGTTGCTTTGATTGATCTGTTCACTAATTGGATGTGGAATGAACCCATAAGGAACCCCCTAGACTTGCTCTATCTAAACTTATTTTGAAAATTCACATAAACCTACACATGTGTGCTTTTGATGTGAAAATCGAGGCTTCCAGTTTTTTCGCCGAGCTCTTGAGATTCATATTCTTTACTCCAATAACCAAATCTAGAACCTTCAACATCTTTCCCAGAGCTTTAGAAAAACTACCATTTTCTGCCTATCCGGGTTTCCAGAGTCTCTGAAAAAAATCCTAGAACCTCCAGTTTTCCCCGGAGTGTTTGATGTTTTCCCAAAGCCTCTTACATTTAGTTTCTTAATGTTCAATACAAAATCCCAGACCTTCCGAGTTTAACATATGGTTCTCCAAGAAACCCCGGAACCTCTGATATTTTCTCGGAAGCTCTGAGTTTTCTAGCGAAACCATCTCTGATAAGCATTCTCTCTCTCACGGTAACCCCAAGTCCCTAACCCTAATCCTCAAGACTCAGAACCTTCGGCTTTCTCGCTTGGAACTCCGAGATCCATCGCCCCGTCCTCTGTGCCTCCGTTGAAATAGTCACCGTCCTGCCGCTGTCGGACCCTGTTGAGACCTCCCCATCTTGCACCGTCCACCGCTGGTCATCCGCCAACGACATTGACACCGAGCATCTTCACCACTCACCATTACTGTATCAGTGCCACCACCATCGAGTTAGGGCACGACAGCTGGACTTACAACCTCAACCTTCAATTCTTATGTTGCAACTCCTTCTCAAAGGTAATCCTCAACTTCTTTGTTTGATTCACATTAGCATTGATCAAAATCCTGAGAAAAATTATGCAATAGATCCAAATCCTTCGCACAGTTAGGCTTAGAAACCCTAGATTTCAATGTAACTCAAACCTGTGGAAATTTTCCCGGAGCCTCTAACTTTCACTCGAGAGAACTTTGGAACTTCCGGAATTAGTTTTGACCAGATTTTTGAATCTCGGAGCATCCAAAACTTACTCAGAGTATCAGACTTTGCTCTCTAGAAGGACAGAATGCAAACTCGGAATCTCCAAGAAATGTTATGTCCTTAGGGTAGTGATATAGTCTCCTCAAAGCCGACAATTTAATGCATCAACCTGAGTAGAGTGATATAGTTTTCTCACTCCTTCTCACTAAGCCGGAACATCAATTCCGAACTCATCCCGGCAAATCAATGCACGACTAGAATAGAGTGATAATAGTTCCTAAACTCTCAATGGAAGAGTCGCTTCATAGTGATGATTACACTTGACAATTCCATATTATGAATCTTGAAACCTTACATACTTCATGAGCTTCATAATCATACATGCAAGGCACATGAGGCATGTTGGAGCAAACATGCATCACAATAGTAACTCTACAAAAGAAACTGCAATAATACATATAGCTCTTAAGCGAGTAAGTTTAACAGCTATTTCACACAAGTGGTTCGAAGACCAAATTCGAAAATATAGTGGAAAGTTATAAGTGGCTTAGAAGCTACATGTAGTAAGCCAAACGTGGCAGCATAACAAAACAATGGCTACCAAACCCTAGGTAGGATCACTACTTGGAATTCCAAGGATTGCTCTGAAGTGATGATTTCCTTTGCAGGAAAATGTCAACGATTGCAAGGTGATACAAAAGTACTCTGTAGGGAAATTAGTAATAGATGCTACTTGTATCAAGAACGGGTAGTTATAGACTGTTTTGCATAAGATTGAGTTTTCATTTGATATTACTCTAAGTAGATGAAAAAGGATTACCCGATCAAGTTATAAGTGGATAAGCAAGCATTCTTCGCAATACTACTCCAAACTATTGTCACCATCAACTTAATATCCTGTGACTCTTCCTCAACCACCTTGAAGGAAGTAGCCAATAGCTTCTCTAAACTAGAGTTGTCATTTTTAGAGTAAGGTTGAAGTGTTCTGATTTGACGTAGGTAATCACCAAGTTGTCCATAACCGTGGACATGGCTATTCGAATAGTTCTAACCCTGCAAGGGTGTACATCTTTACCTAAATGTATTGATCAGCTCTTAACGCTAGATCATTAACACACTTCATGAGGTGTGTTAGCAAAGAGTGATCGAACATGACGGCTACAATGTTTTTGACCTAACTATGAGCCACCCTCGTGGGTCATTCCATGTATACCAGTCTGGCTGTTAACTCCAAAATGGTCCCATACATTGTGAATTGAGGTATATCCCTAGTCTTTCCAAGACCATGTGTCCACCTCACCCTTATATTGATGCAGCAAATCATATCATATCCTTTTTGACCCACACGACAAATTGAAACAATAAACAATGCATCTCATACACTAAGTCTAGGCAAATTATTTAGTTTTGGGTGGTCCCATTATACCTCCCGAGTAGAAGTACGCAATTCTTGGATCAATATATATAAGAAACCGGCCCTGTGGGAAGACGAAACGACCCACCATGTTCCCAAACATGAACTCTTGTCTAAGCCCAATGATCACTAGTCAATTTCTTTAATTACTTCCTAGTAGTCCCTAAACAATATCATACTTAACCAATCCATGAGGTGTGAATTCATCGGACTATTCGAAGAATTAGTACTTACAAGTCTAAGCAGGGCTAACCATTTGATACTAAGACAGATAATTGTTAAGGACTTGACTAATCTTAATCATGCTAGGTTGGAAGGGATTAACATGTCAATTTAGGTTACAAGGAGGTTTCATGAAAAGAATAGGAAATTAACTATCTACAATGAAGTAGAAGTTGAATGCATGCGCTATAAAGTTGAATTCAATAGTAACTTTTAAAATAGTGGGCAATATCAACATGTTCAAAGGAGGGCTACTTGTCTTGCTGCTCGGGAGCAGGACACTACTCACAGTTGGTTTTGTTTATGTCGTAACCTTGTGAGGCTATAGAGAAGAAACAAAAACACCAAAAAAGAATAATATAGTAATTAATGAATGTTGATGATATGGAATGCATGATATGGCATATTAATTTCAAAATAAATACTAATGTAAGAGGAATCAATTTAATTGGAGTCCGGATGCTTGAGATACGACATTCCGAAGATTCTCTGGTGAGAGGGAAACACCCTGATACGTAGACCCCGCCTGTTAGCGTCTCCTCGCAGGCGTGCGTGCGTGGGTATGTGTGGACGTGGGAGCTGGGCCGGCTAACTAGCTGGGTCGAGTTTCGGCTCGGCCGGAGGTTGTTTTATCCTTCTCTTTTTCTATTTTCTTTTCTTCTTTTCTCCCTCCATTTAATTTTTGAATTTTTAAAACCAATTTAATTTTTTTCAAACATTTTATGAATTTTTACATACCTAGTAGGGATATTTATAACCTTATAAAAATATTTCACATGCCACATTATTATATGATTTATTTTTTATTAAATAGATTCCAGATTGACCCTAAAAATATAGGAAAATTATGGTATGTTGAAAATATCATATAGAGCTTGAATATGAAGTTTCATGATTTTATCACACAAGATGGTGCTCCAAAAGGAGGATTTACAGTACTGCCTTTTATGCCCAGAACTATCTGAAATTTTTCTGAGGGATTCATAAAACATCATGGAAGCTATGGTTAAAATTCTGATCAGACCACTAAAGAACCTATAGGTCAGAGACATATCAAGTCAGGACTGTAATTCATTAGTTAGGGAAAGATTACTACTAACAGATTTAGTGCTACGTGAGGCTTATGGATAGTGGAATTAGGACCAACCAAGGCTATCTAGAGAAATATATGTATACACATACATGCATATTGGGCCATTGTATGGATTTGTACCACAGGGAGTTGGTGTTGCAGAAGAGGAGACGACAAGGGTGAGGAAGAAGCTTGCTAGTTGCTTGCCTCATCCGATCAGATCATAGAGGAAGGTCCTGCGAACATGGACAAAGGCAAAGACATCCCTGATCCTGTCAATAGCCCATGTGTGGAACAGACACCTGATAATGCCCATGAGTCACAAGAGGATGCGTCGCAAGATGACACGTTGAGGCATCAAGACAACGACCTAGATCAGATGTTGCACGATGTTTAAGAAAACTATGAGAATAATTGGAAGACTTGGAGAAACCTATGTACCCAAACTATAAGTGCACAATGTTGTCCGGCATGCTAGAACTATTGAAACTGAAAGCAAGTAGCGATTTGACCAATAAGAACTTCTCGTTGCTCCTAACGTTACGAGAAGATCAGGCCACCCTGTATCAACATGCTTTCAAAGGGGAACCATATTTTGAGGACATGCTTCCAAAGGGAAACCATATGCTGAAAACTAAACCATATGCTGAAAACTAAGTACAGAGCTAAGAAGGTTGTTTGCCCCTTGGAAATAGAAGTAGAGAAAATACAAGCATGTCCAAATGTACCCTGTATCATAAAGAGTATGCGAAATTATGTGCATGTCCCGTGTGCAAAGCTTCTCGATACAAGTGTGACGGTGATGATAGCGAGGATGGCATGGAGGTGAGGAAGGAGACTCCTGTTAAGGTTGCATAGTACCTGCCTATAATTCCCCGATTGAAGCCCTTATATGTGAACCCTAAGGAGGCTAAACTGATGCGTTGGCACACAGAGGAGCGTACAGATGATGAAATGTTGAGATGCCCCACAGATTCTTTACAGCGGAAAAATATTAATAGGACGTATCCTACGTTCGATGAAGAGGCGAGAAATGTAAGGTTTGCACTGAGCACTGATGGAATGAACCTATTCGGCAACATGGGCAGCCGACACAGCACTTGGCCCGTGAATCACTGCATGTATAATCTTCCTCCTTGGTTGTGTATGAAGCAGAAATACATCATGATGGTAATATTTATGCAAGGTCCAAAAATCTTATAATGACATTGATGTGTACTTTGTGATGGGCACCTAAAGGAAAAATTCTTCAATGATTATCCTGCTTATGGTAATTGTTCGAACCAGACAATTAAAGGTCCCAATGCGTGTGTGCAATGCCTAGTCGAAACAGCAGGTAGGTGGCTGAAGCATTCTAGCAAAACCATGTACATGCATTACCGTCGGTTCCTCCGGAGGGACCACCAGTACCGCCGGATGATTGATAAATTCGATCGAGCTGTGGAGAAAGGCTTTGCTCCAAAAACTATGAGTAGTACGGAGATCCATGATGAGGTTAAGAACCTCAGAGTCATGCTTGGAAAGGCAAAATTCAATCGCTGTGGTAGAGCAAAAAAAAGCCATTGAGAAGAAGATCTGGAAGAAGGGATCAATATTCTGGGACTTACCTTATTGGAAGCACCTAGAGGTGCGTCATTGCATCGATGTGATGCATGTACAGAAGAATATGTGTGACAGCATAATGGGTCTCTTACTGAACATGCCTGACAAAACAAGAGACGATCTGAACACACAGCTCGACGTGGAAGATATGGAAATCAGACCAAAGTTACACCTTGCCCAAACCGAAGAAAAAAGAATTATGTGAGTGCTTGCATGGCATCAGAGTACCATCTGGCTACTTCACGAACATCAAGAGAATTGTTTCAATGGAAGATCTGAAATTAATTGCCATGAAATATCGTGATTGTCATGATGTGCCCATGACGCAGATACTCCCAGTTGCAATTAGAAATATTCTTCCACCGAATGTTTGGTGGACTCTCATGCAACTGTGTGGTTTCTTTAACACAATTTCTAAGAAGGTTATGAGTCTTGATGAACTAGATGCTTTGTAAGAGGGGGTGGTGAAGACTATGCGAATTAGAGATATTTCTCCCTCCTTCATTTTTTGATATCATGGTCCATCTCCTTACTCACCTTGTGCATGAGATAAGGATGTGCAGACCTGTGTTCCTACACAATGGAAGAGGTCATTGTATTTTGTGTTAATTACAATAGGCATGCCTCGATCTCGACATCAAGGTAGGTGCCGTGGTGCTAGGACCATTGGAAGGAAAGTAATCACTCCAAATCAAATTGAGTACGCTCAAGCCCATTTCACGGTTTTGCAGTACATGGTAGTAGTTCTCTATGTATGTATGAACATATGGACATTGCACGGTACAAGAATCCGACACGGTTAGATGATTGGATCATGAAACACCATAATTGCGAGTTCAACCAATGGTTCAATGAGTGACGACGTGATATCCCTTCAAGTGATTTACTGACATGTTTATCAAGAGGACCAACATGGTTGGTAGTTGTATGGAAAAGGTACCAAATCAATGGGTATACTTTCTATACCCTAGATCAAGATATGAAAGTACAGTGCAGAACATCAGTGTCTGCATAGATTCTTTCAAAACTAATGGCACGAAACAACAAGCTCCATTTACAGTACCCTTGCAAGCTATATGTAGCTAACTAGTCTATTTTCATACTTGTTTGTTACCTCAAAGGAGAAGACATGGTGCAAGCTATTGCTGAGGCTTCTCGATGATGAGCCCTTGGAGATAGCAACTACAATGACCTATCCATCCAATGAAGCCGACCTCATGCACGGTGTGTTGATAGCACGAAGGAACGTGAAGGTCATTGTGGACAGTGTATATGACACATGCAAGACCATCAAATTGACATTTACTCTGAACGACGAGATCACTAGACTAGGGCAAGCAGAAGGGACATTCATCTAGTGGTCCAAGAGGGACGTAATCTTGGAGGACCTGCGCCCTCCATGTATTGACCAGGTTGAATCATGAGAGCTAGACCTACTCGCGCTTCCGGAGGCGAATGTTGCAACAAATGAGGCCACTGTGATGACTATCTATCACATCTCGATTTTTCTAAGTTGGGTTGCGAGAGCTAAACCCTAGCTGGTATATATGCATATATACTTGATGGACACGCTTTGTTGCACCCTTGGAATTTTCTCGATGTTTCTCAAAGCATACCATTTCATGAAATACGCTAATCCAAGATGTACATATGCATACCCCTCAACATGTCATGTATACCTGTATATGCGCATAAGTGCTAACCCTAATATCTTCCCCTCTTGACAAATCGATAGAACCACAAAACAACATATGATTGCATGACTTGAACCAAGGTGTCATGATCTTATTTAACCCCTAATATGACTTATATGCTCACCCACACCTCAAAACCCTAAATGCCCATCGTTAACCCCATTTTCATTTAATTATTTCTTTAGGGTAGAAACCCTAAAAACATTATCCCATGTGTTTCCTCTCTCCTATAAATTCTAGAAAACTTCCAGGAAGTGTATAACATTATTCTTCACCCAAATATGAAATAATATTGTGGGGTCCAATTCAAAAATTTTCAAAAAGTTTAAATTTAGAATTGGGGCTAGCTTGACCTTTATACAACATCTAGAAAATTTCCTAAACCACAGTCCTCACCAAACCCTAATTATTTGCATGAATGGCATTGGACCTCCTTCTCTATTCTCCTCTAGTTTTTGGTGCCTAAAATTCTATCTACCCTATCTAAGGATTAGCTTGTGTGCCAGCGCACGGCTGGGCGTGCCAGAGCATGAGTGGCATAGCCATGCACGTGATCTGGACGCGCACATCACCCGCACATAGCGCCACCGGGCTGCATGTTGACTCCTGCCTCCTCTATCGCGTCTAGCAACACCAACGTGTGCCTAGCTCCTTTGTGCCTCACGGCGCTGCCCACCGAACGGCCTACTTTCCCTATTTTTGGGTCCGATGCCACGCACGGCAGACCTCCTCTGCCTTCCCATCGCCTCGCCTATATAAGGAGTCCCCAAGCTCCCTCCTTCTTCACCGCAGCTCCTCTGTAGCCCCTTAAGCCCAAGCCAACGCCCAATTTCTCTCTGAGCTCCTTCTTCCTCCTCTCCGTTCAAGTGCTCCACCGCTACTGACCCAAAGAAGCCGAGCAACAACAGTGCCCACCAAACAATCCATTGCCACCCCTAGATTCCCCTCCTCTCTCTGACCTCAAATCACGCTTCAATTTTTAGAGTTGACCACCGTAGCCAAAAGCCCCCTACCTCACCGGAGGTGCTCATCACCAGCGGCGGCGTTCTGTCTTGAGCAGCGGAATAGCTGGTCTAACCAACGGGTGGGCCGCCTAGGGTTTTAAACACCCAAGACGGTAAGTGCCTCTGCGTGCCATTAATGGTGGCTGGAAGGATTCAGCCGGGCCCAGCATCAGGTAAGTGGCTGCGCTCGGAGAGGTTTGCGCTTCCTCTTAGCAGAAGCATATTGTCTTTGTGAAGAAAGCATAAATCCTCTGGTTTTGATTCTAGAACAAATTTTCTTCTTGGTTCAGCTGGTTTGACCCCCTTTAGATCGGTTCTTCAAGATTTTCTTCCAGTCCTGTGTTCTTAGTAATGTTTTCCAACCTTCCATTCAAATGGAATTTCAAAATTCAAATCTATTTAAATTAAAACAGTAAAGAACCATAGATTGCATGAAATATGATATTTTCTCTAAAAAGAAAAGCTATCCAGAAGTATTTCCTAAAGACTTACTGACATAAAATATATATTCTATTCAAAGTATATCCACTGGACTCACTGTCAAACCCAAAGGAAAATCATTTTGCTTGTTGAAACTATATGGGGCATGAGATATAGATATAGTTTTGATTTTCTTTGAGAAAAATAAGAAGATGATTAACTAAACCTTCAAAAATGTCTATGCTCAGAATAAATTATCCTAGGATGAAGTTCACTCTCTGAAGTCCACCTTGAGGTCATAAGAATGAATAATATTTGATTAAGAAATAAATGAGTCAGCTCACTTTTAGAATCTATTAGCTTGTCATTTTGTATAATATCTTCTCACCTAAGGTTTTAGTAATAATAAAACCCCAGGTCCAGAACCCATCTAAGCCTTTGCATCTCATGCTTTGGTTCTTTTTTGGAGCTGCCTGCATGTTTGCCTTATTCCTCGATTTCTCAAACATGTAGATTCCGACGTCCCGAACTCTCAGGAAGAAGACTGTGGAACCCAGCAGTATCAAGACAATGACTGACTAGGCAAGCTTCTCCTCTTTGATCATGTTGAATCCCATGATTGTGAAGGAAATATTTTGATTATGAAACATGCATGCTATATGATATAAACTAGTATTTTGTGTAGTGTTAGCTATGACCCACACTATAGAAACCCTAGATCGATAATGGTTCCTTGTCGCCCTAAGGACTACATATCCTGAGAACATTAATTGGAATTTAGAGTGGACTATATATATATATATATGTATATGTATATGGCTTAGCCCCGCAATAGCAAAACTAGGTTTTATAAAAAAGAGAGAATCCCCGGAAATCTCGTATGAGGAGGACTTGGGATGGACCATAAGTGTCCGATGGTGTTCGAAGGAAAGCAATGTCCATGGGATGGGATGTTTTTGAAAAAGGTTTTATCAAAACCAAAAATGAAAATGGAGATGATTTGGATCCGGGTTAGAAAAGAAGCAGGTGTATGCATATTGATGGGCAATCTGCCATGTGTATCATTCCGCTGCAGTCTTTTATTTGGCCAGTAGGCCTCATGCATAAGAATAAAGACCATAATGGCTATTTGCGTATCGAGCTCGGTATTGTATGACTATGTTATCAAGTAATTTGTGTGTACTGGCTACTGATCATGGGACTAGTATAGAGCACAGGGGTTTATCCGGCCTTAAAATTTGGTACGCCACAACTTGGTATCCGAGCCATACTGACTATAGGTAACGCTAGTTAACATGGACGTTAGATAAGAACCTAGGTTATAAAAATCTATTTTCTAAAATAAATAGGACATAAGTATAAGTTCTACTCCTCTCATCTCATCTAGTACTCTAATATCTTTCCCCTTAAGTATCTTTGATACTTGCCGAACAGTTAGTAATCGCAACCTCATTCAAAATTCTGTAGATGGGAACCATCGAGAAACACGGTCAGACCTGTGCAGTGACCACCCCTGGTTTTCCCCATCTCCTTAGGGAAGCAACCGAGAGATGCGGATTCATGGTCAACCGAAATACCATGTTTTCAAGCAGAAATGACAGAGACTCTTACGGAGTACTGGGCCAGGGTCATCATCTTTAGCAGGAGAAGTGGAGATGACCGAGCCTACAGCTTTGTGGGGTCGTGCAGCCGATCCCCTTGCCAGGCAATTCACACGGTAGCGTACAAGGCGCTTGCCCACCTTCATCATGAGATTTCTGAGATGGCCGATCATAGAGCCACCCACTTTTTCCCACAATACCCGCTCCGAGCTAATGTTTGTTGGTATACCCCGCCAACGAACGAGGATGAAAAAGTTGTGGTGCACCTGGCACGCTACGTTGAAGGTCAGGACACGATGGCCCATCATACTCTAGTTGAGTTGGATGAAGTTCATGAAGACTTGTAGCGTGTTCATGGATTACTGAAGTCAGCCGTGGCCCAACAACGGAGGGCTACTACAGTAAATGATGGACCTTAGGAGGTATGCAACATCCATGTCGTGAGCGAGGATGAGCCGCTGCCACTGAAGCCACGATGTGGCAACAGCTGCGTCTACCTTAACAGGTTCACTGTAGGCGCATGACCTTCTCACCCTGTGCAAGGACTGCACATGCCATCGCCGATTCCCGAGGAAGGAAGCAGTGTCGAGGCCGAAGATGAGTCAGAGGAAGACCCGGACGAAGTGTGGCGGATGAGCAGGAAGACATGGAGATAATATAATAGATCCCTATAGGACAGGTGGCTAGGGCTCAGTGTCGCTTAATGCTTGAGCCATGTATCCCCATGCATCTTTGTTAGAATGACCTATGTGTTGTGTGAAGAACCATGATCCTTAATAATGTTGTGTTGTACTATATGTTGTATTAGTGTGAGGTACGCTTTCGCTATTAGGCAACATGCAATGCTCACACCTGCTTGTATAGTATATGTCGTACCAGGCCTAAGCTTCAATATGTTAAAAGTCCTCCCTTTGCTTTAAGTCAGCTCCCCTCAAATCATGCCCCTCCGACCATTTTGACCTCTTTTGCTCACATCTGTCCCTCATCTTCCAAAGTCGCCGACCAACATGAATGGAAAGATTCCCTCTTATCCGAAGATGACCTCTCCTTCTTCCGCAAGCCAAACCAGCCGTGAGCCGGCTATATAAACCCTCAACCAGCCTATTTTCTTTCAATCCAGAAGAACAGTCTTCCTTTAGTCTATCCTTGTTCACATATCCTTCACCCAAAAGGACAATGCCTCGTGGCACACACTCTATGATGAAATCACCACCACAGACCTTGCTAGGTTCACATAAATCTTATGGACTGTAGCCCAGCATTGTGATACCCATTCCTATTTTTGCGATTTAGGTCATGCATTCATCCAGCATTCATGTCATCATTTCATTCCCGCACCAACCCTTGCATAAACTTAAATGTATATCACGTATGCCTTATAGAATACGTACATATCTCATCCTTCAAAATTAATTCTAGCAAACACCAATCAACTTATTTGAATAACCACAACAAACCCCCCAAAAAAAGTTATGTTCCTATAGTCCAAATAATTTTTGCACATGGATTTCCCTCTCTGTCGCTCAATCCGGAAGTTGGTCCGGAACCTCCGGATGGAACCTCCGGGCTAACCGGATTCCGGGTGGCTTCCGAGCTAATTTCCGGGGGAGTCCAGAGAGGATTGGGTGTGGTCTGGTTGTACTGGAGGTTCGGTTCGGAACCACCGGATGGGATCTCCGGGACGCTTGGATTCTGGGTGGATTCCGAGCTATTTTCTGGATGAGTCCAGAGAGGGTTGAGTGGCGATTTGAGGCTGCCGGAGGTTCAACCCGGAACCTCCGGGTTGGACATCCGGGCTGTCCGGATTCCGGATGGCCTCCGGGTTAATTTCCGGGGGGAGTCCAGAGAGGTTTAGCCGAAGATTTTGTTAAGGCCGGAGGTTCGGTCCGGAACCTCCGGGCTGTATGTCCGGGTCGCCCGACTCCGGACCGATTCTGGGTTAATTCCAGGCGAGCCGCTCCCCTGTCAGAGCATGGCCGCCACGTCTCCGCCGCCGGTTGGGGGTGGTGGGCGGTGGCGCCACTGCGGCAAGCCCCTCCGGCCGCCCTATAAAAGGCCGCCGGGACCCTTCCTCCTCCTCTTTTTCTCCTCGCCCACAGCTCCTCTCCTCTCTTTCTCACTCCCATGCTCAACTTCCCCAGCCCGACGCCGTCTTCTCCGCCTCCGGCCAGCACTCCGGCGAGCCCGCTCTCCAGTCTGGTGAGCCGGCCCCTCCTCCTTTCCCTTCCCGAGCTCCTCATCTCATCCCTCACCTCTTCCTCTCCCCTTTCCGCAGGTCCAAGCCTGGAGCCTCCGCCGGCCAGGCCGGAGTCCCTCCGGTCTGCTCCACCTCAGTGAGCAAGGAGCAAGTGGGGTGGATCCTGGGGTGGGCCTAGCAGTTATCTTGCTTATTGTTGCAGAAAAACAGCTGCTAGGGTTAGGGTTTTGTTCCCCAATTTTGGGTATCTAACTTTGTAAGCATAGCTCCAAAAATTGCAAAATTTATATCCTTGGAATCTTTGTAAAACTCTCTACAACTTGGTCCAAACACATTGTTGAAACCTACCAGTAAAAATTTAGTCAATTTTCATTTGTGCACTAGTGTTCCCTCCTTTGCAACGATTTTCAAGAAATTATAACATGCAAACCCAAACGATATAATTCTAACTATGCTAATCTTGTATTCCCGACTAATTCCTAATAAACCACCTTAGGGCATGACCATCCATTGTGAATAACAATTTTTAACCCTAATTCAAAAATGGACATAATATGGCATGCATGCATTGTTAGGACAACCGATTAATTTCCACAAGTTCAACTTGAGAATGTTCACTGCTGTAGATCTCTAACATCCCTAAATCACTTTAGAGTTCATGCCTAGCATTCATCATCATGCATTCATGCTGGAAACTCATTGCCTTCTTTTATCGTTTCTTTTCCGGTATCTCGTGTTGTTTGCAATAGAGCCCGAAGGAGAAGAAGAGCATCAGGCTTTTGATCCTACCCAAGACCCCGAGCTTTGTGACCAAGGCAAGCAGAGCTTGTTGCGTACCTTATTTATTATTTCATGTGTTTACCTATTTGTGCTAGTGGGTGAACCCTTTGCTTAATTGCCATGATCGGAGTTGAGCAAAACTAGCATGTTTAGGATGTGTTGTGTGTATGTCCAGCCATGGCTGAGAATTAATCTTGTTACCCTATCAACTTGAACCTGCTAAAGTGAGATGCGAGAGCCGAAGGGCGTGTGCATGATGAATACGGTTTGTATTTATTGAAGGCAAGAATGCGACCCGGGTGTAAGAAGAGTTTTGTCGCTATACCAACCTGAGGTTACTTTACCGTGTCACACCCCCTTTTTCACGCGTGGACGTCACCGGCATCGAGGCTGGGATGTAGTTGAGGTAAGTCTCAGGCCCTTGGAGCCTTGCAACCTCCAAGGGATAATGCACTCACTATACTCAGGGTGATCGTATTGCCAGTGACGGTCCGAGAGATTATTGGTTTGAAATTGTAGTTGTGATAGACACTGATTTAATTGGGGTGTGGGCTGCCCCGAATGAATTGGAATTGTTGATATGTAACTGGTTTGACTCTTACCATGATTCCTGAGAAACCTGGATTGCTAGCTATTATCTAATGGTCTTACGTTATCTTGTACCTTATTATTTTTGGTTGCATCACGTTTACTTGCTATTATAGTAAGCATGCGTAGGGCATTTAATCAAGTACGAATAAGTCTTGCGAGTACCTTTGTACTCACCTAGGATATTCCTAGACTTTTGTAGGTGAGCCAGTGGTTGCAGATTTTTACCACGATGCTTAGTCGAGTGGTTTCCTTGGTTGGCGTTTGACTTATGGGATCTGTTTTGGCTTTTGAGCAGCGGTTGATGCCCCGCTGTGGGATTTAATTTCCTTTATCCGCTGCTGTGTAATTATTCCCGAATTGACTATGTTTCCGGTTATCGCCGACTGATGTAACTCATGTGGTTCACTATGTGGACAGCTAGATATATTATCATATCGTAGTGGTTCGTGTGATGGTATTCTCGCTGTCCAACATATGCACCCACCTCCCGTCTGTCATGTGTGTATGTTGAAACGGGGAGTGTGGTTGAATGCTTATGGAGGTACTTGATATTTTATTTCGATTCAAGTGAAATGCAAAGTGAATGTACGGTCCATTGCCAAAGTGAGTCATACGCGTGTGGCATATGTTTTTGGAATCGTGATCCCTCAATCAGGCCGTGGTGAGACATACGCATTGTGCCGTATGCATGTCGCACGGGGCGGGGGTGGGCCATAGTCCGTCGCAGGTAGTGGCTATGGTCACCGTCTTCACTTGTTGCGAATTCTTTGAATCGAATTAAAATACTGGGTCCCTCACAGCTTGGTATCAGAGCCGAGCTGACCGTAGGAAGCCATTGCAGGTGGTCGTTAGATAGGACTTGACATCGCCGAGAAAATTATTTGCATAAATTAAAAACCTATGTTTAAAATTAGCAAGTAGATTGCTTCTTTATTCCTTACCCTCATCGATCTTAGTTCTGAAGCATGTGCTTGGAACAACTCAACACCAGGAATACGACGTCTACTAGGAAGAGATCGTCGACACTGCCATTGTGTTTTGGGTTGACGTCCACATCTATCAAACCGGCATCGACAACATCACCACTTACCATTTTGTTGGAAGAGCTATGCCTTCTCCATGCATGGCCATCCAAATGGCCCCATCAGAAGCCATATCTTGCCATCGCCACATGGTTCAGCGCATGAACCAAAGAGCCTTTCTCTTCTACCCCAGTTGTGCTCCTGGAGAAGACACCGTGTTTTCCTGTAGTCAACAGGAGCAGGACGTGGCTATCGTTCACGTCACACGCTAACTCGTCACCCAGCACGACATGTTCATCCAGTTGGCTGACTCTTTAATTCTATCCTAGAGAGCTATCTCTCTGCCGCATTCCCAAATCCTTGCCAAAGACTCCGCTGCAACTTCAGCTTGTACCCCTACATCGGGTGGGCAATCTCGGCATGAAGCCTCCGCTACCGCGTTAGGCACTCACCCTCCACTCTCGAGAGCCAACTATTTCGGTTGGTTCATTGCCTACACCACCACCCCTCTTAACACTCTAGTTCCCTTGGAGAATGGAGATCCCCTTGGCGAAGTCGCGCCAACCCAACCAACCAACCTCGACTTGAAGCGAGTGGATTAGACCTGCCGAGTGTGGAATAGCCACCTCTATGCAGCTAGTAGGATTAAGTGTATAAGTAATGATGGTATCTGGGCATAGCCTGTGCCTCAGGCACTATGTGTGTACGTGTGTGCTAAGTGCCCCTAGGCACCTATCTATGTATTTTGTTGATTTTCTCAAAATTTTAGTTGCACCTTGGTGGGTTTTTCCCCAACCTTAATAGCACTATCGCGCATTGTCAATTTTTTTCAGGTGCTTCACCGAACCGCCGATTTTCCCTCTTTTCTAGTGTTACCTTACCCTGGTACCTGAAAAAAACTGGTTTTGTTACAACATCAAGATGAGTGGATGCCAATCCCCTGCCAACCCGGTTGTTTTCGTGTAGGGAGCTTACTCCTTTGTCAATGCTAAACGAGTTGCCAACCAAGGACTTTCAAGGGCAATGCAGAGTTTCTAGCACTCGGTGTTGCGTCACGGAGTGTCCCACACCAACAGACAGTCAAAGTCTAATGCTACTGGACAGGGAGGACCACATCGAAACCCAACCGCACAACAGGCGCAAGAGCATAGTAGTGCCGAGTCCGAGCACCCACTTCCGCACCCTCCGGAAGTTGAATCTATCCTAGCTCAGTTGCTAGTGATGATGGAACGCAACCGCGATGCCACTCAAACCACCCTAAAGTAGATCCTTCAGAGTAGCCTCGCAGGAGGAAGAGGAAACCAACATAAACTATCCAAATTTTAGCAGACCTCACCACCAGTCTTTTCCCACTCTGCCGAACCCTTGGATACAGATGACTGGCTATGTGCCATCGAGCGAAAGGTTAATGTAGCTTGGTGTGACGGTAAGGAGAAAGTCTTTTTTGCCTCATAGTACCTGCACGGTCCTGTCGCTGCACGGTGGGAGAATTTCTGCAACCAGCAACCAGGAGCTACTGCTATCACTTGGGACGTGTCCAAAGATCGCTTTCGCAAGCATCACATACCCGCTGGTCTCATTGGAATCAAGAAGCAATAATTTTTGGCTTTAAAACAAGGCACCATGTCGGTGACCGAATGAAAGGACCGAGATGCCGACTAGAGGGGGGGGTGAATAGTTGGCTTATAAAATTTCCTCTTTTAAACTTTTGTTTGAGTTATCAGATTAACTTCACAAGTTAATAGTGGACAGCTGTGACACAGGTAAGTGACACAGGTAGAAACTATGTGTAAATTAACACACAGCTGTCACACCGGTGAATGACACAGGTGAAGAGTTAACCTAACACAGGTGCTCTACTTAGACTGACTGTGACACAGGTGCTGATACAGGTGAGTACCAGTGAATGATGCAGCTGTGCAACAGATGATCACACACAGGTATAAAGGAGATCTAGCACAGGTGAAAAGGTAAGCTTAGCAGATCAAGTCTAAGAGACACAAGCAAGCAAGTATAAGCAGATATGCATGCAATACAGGAAAGTAAAGGGGACTCAGGGGTTTTTCACCGAAGTTCCCAACTCTTTGCAGAGAAGGTACGTCTCCGTTGGAGAGACCACTCCTAAGAGCTGGCCAGCACTAAATCGTGCTTCTTCTTCGAGTACCTGATCCTTCAGGACTCTTTCCTTTTGCTTGTGGAGATCCTTTTGCCTTGCAGCAGGTAGACCTCAGAACACCTTCACAAACTACTGGTTCAGCCCACACAAGCTTGAGTGATACCAGCAACTCCTACACTCGTCTAGGAGCAGACAAACTCCAAGAGTAACAGATGATGCAGCAGCAATCTCTTGGAGGAACCTTTGCTCGTGCTCTAGCTCACAAACCCACTCGAACTAACCCTTAGGCTCTCGGCTCTTTTGGAGTGGTTGGAGGCTTTGCAACGGTCGTATGTGAATCACTGATTTGAGCAAGGTTGAGGACAGAGTCCTCCCCTGGTCCCCTATATATAGGGTCCACAGGCACTGACCATTACCCTGTTGCCACGTAGGATTAAGTGAGCCACCGGTGTCAACTACCGGTGACACAGCTACACTCTACGCCCAACTGTACCCGGCTTAGGCAGACCGACACCTGTGTCACCGGCGGCGCACACAGGTGAACCCTTAGCTGATAGCCGCACTACTCAGCCCGGTCCTGGCACATGACATGCCCTCAGCATACTTCAACTCTAATACCTATAAGGAGAGAACCTCCGACAGACTTCTGACTCATCAGACCGCCTATCGTAGTGCAGGTACCTTAGCATTTACAAGCTCTCCCCTGGTACAGAGATGTACCTGAGTTATAGAGCGGAAGACCACCTGTGACACAGCTGTGTCACACAGGTGCCTAAAGCTCTAGGGTTTTTACACAGCTACATACTTTTGTGCAAAGCTATTGACACAGGGCAATTGGCCTCAAAGCACCAATCCCCTTGACCAACACTCTGAGCAATGAGCAAGGTTCCCTTAGACAACTGCTACTGTTTCATCCCTCTTGATAGTATGGGTGGTTCCTATGGACTCAAAGAAACTAGCAAATCTAGGCTTTTACCTACCACCAACTGAAGTCACGGCCCTTGACGCATCAAGCCACCATCACCCTGCTTGCAGCTCCCTGCACAGCACCGACTTCTTCTCAGCTGTGGCACAGCTGCCTAGCACAGCCATCTCTTTGTCCTTGAAACCACCTTGTACCCTTTTTGGTGGCCATCCTTCTTTGGATAACCCTTCTTCTTGGAACCTGTAAGTTCTGCTTACACTCAATGTAAACATTAGATTCCAGTTTAGGTTGCCATTAACCATCAAAACCAAATTAGGGCCTAGATGATCTTTCAATCTCCCCCTTTTTGGTGGTTAGTGGCAACCCAAGCTTCGCACATTCAAATATATAGAATTGAAATATTGAAACATGTGAATGTTGGTAGAATATACTCCTCCTGAATCTGTGCATAAAAGATTTGTTTGACAGGAGATGCACAGTTTACATGTTTTAAGCATGGGAAGTATTTTCTGATGACTTGCATTCTTATCAGTTTAAGTATGTTGATGAATGATCAGAGCATTATATTCCTTATCAGAGCATACATATTAATCAGAGCAAGTCATATCAAACATATGTATATCAGAGCACAAAGTACACAAAATATGCAAGATATACATCAGAGCATTTGATAATGATATCAAAACATGACAGATATGCATATATCAGATCATACATATGTGTAACAGAGCAAACTATGAATCTGAGCATTCACACATGTTTGACAGAGCAAAATGTGCATTAGAGCATACCACACATGTGTATATCAGAGCATTCCAACAAATAAAAAATGAGCATAAGAATGCATAAGACATGTATCAGATCAAAATATTTGCATAAAAGATACAATATTATCAAGACATAAGATACAACAGAAGAACCAAGTCTTGATACATCATTTTGAAAAATAATTTCCCAATAAGCTCTCCCCCCTTTTCTTTTCTCTCCCTTGCCCCTTGCACCACTCTACTCACTCTACACTCTCTCCCCCTTTGACACTAAAACACCCAAAAAGGAAGATAGGAGGAAGAGATGCTTCAAGAAGACTTGCTCTTCAGTAGCTGAAGGACCTCTGAGAGCTGGTTGGACATATCTGAGAGCTGATTGGACAGATCAGAGAGCTGAGATTGCACTTGATCCATGTTGGCTTTCAGATGAGAGACTTCTTCTCGAAGCTGGCGATTTTCTTTGCGCAGAGCAGTAAGTTGAGCAGGCATGACCTTGTTCACATAAGCTATGGCAGGGTCGCAGGAGGTGTCATCATCATCATCAGCATCAGCTGGTTCTGACACAGGTGCAGTAGCTGTGGCACCGGTGGGAGCTTGGCATGACACAGGTGATGACCTGGGAGGAGCAGTGTGAGCAGCTATGTGACTGGGAGATGACACAGCTGGTCCAGGTGAGTCTCCAAATAAAGCAGGGACCGTAACCTCATCTGGATTATCATCTGCCTGAGGTCTAAGCTGGGTTTTGAGAGTCTTCACAGAGAGATCAAGAGTAGAATCCAGAAGACCTGTTCTTTGAAGGATCATGTACATGATGTACGATCCATACCTCAGCTTAGCCTTTTTGTGCTTGGTAACAACATCTATTTCATGAAAGATGTATCTTGCTACATCAAAGTGCTGATTCTTGGCTATATGCACCAATATCTGCCAGGTTGCATTATAGACAGCATCTGTGTTTCCCCCTTTGGGTTGAAGAGTGACATTAAGAATCTTGATCAGATGCTTGGCAGTGATGGTTATACCCTTGAAATAGACATGATCTGAAGGAGTTTTGGCAGGGAAGTTGAAGTTCCTTGGATAGAATTTTCTTCTTACTTCATTAGGAACTGGTGCAAGCTTGAATAGATTAGGCATGCCTGGTTCCAAAGGGGCATGCATTAAGCTATTGAACTCTGGAGCTGTGATTGAAAGAAGTTGACCTCTTGTCATCCAGAGCATAACATCTTGATTCTCCTGTTCTATCCAAACTGTGGCATAGAACTCTTTGATGATCTCAGGATCATAATCTTGCTGGAGATTGCATAAGATTTAAGACCTGAGGCTTGGATCAGAGAAGGAACTGCTCTCAGTCTTGAATCTGTCATAGCTGACCAATCAACTGTCTTACAATCTACAAAACCTTTGGAGGCAGGAATCTCATGGTATACACCCCTTTGATGATCATTGTGAAATCTGGGGTCTGAGCAAGATGGAGCTATAAACTCCTGATCTTCAGAGAAGTATGGGTTTGTTGACCTCATCTTGATAAATGAACTAGGTCTCATTGAGGCAACTTTGCTCTTGGATCTCTTGGGATACTCTTTGGCAGTTTCTTGGTAGCAGCTCTTGAAATAAATTGCATTTGATTGGCCTCAGTCCTCAGAGCATGAGAGAAGACGTAATGATATTTGTCTTCCATGTCTTCTTCTCTAACTGAATGACTGGGAGAGCTGTCCTCATGTTCTGCCACTGTATCCTCTTTTTCTTCTTCTTCAGCTTCTTCTGCTGATTTGTCACTTGGAGATGGGCTCTCTCCCTGATAATCTTCATCAGAATCAGCTCTGGCTGCTCTTGGCCTTGGAGGAGTCACATACACACCTCTTCCATCATCAGATGAGCTCTCGGAGCTTTCTTCTCTTTCTTCTTGCTCAGCTGACTTACTGACCTGTGCCACAGGAGATGGCACAGGTGCTTGAACTGACTGAGCTGGGTCAGCTGGCGGTGGCACAGATGATGGAGACCAGTGAGAGACTTGGGTCTGAGCTTCTTCTCCTGCCTGAGACACAGCTGGTTGAGACAGCTGTGGACTTGATGCTTTTGCAGCCACTGGAGACTCTACTGAAGCTGGTCTTGAAGATGAAAGCACTTGAGCCTTTGGTGCAGCTTGTTCTTCAGCTTCAGAGATTAGAAACTGAGAAGGAGACAATGGTTTCTGTACATCCAGGGTTGAAATAGAGTCAATGCTGGTTGAACTCTGAGATTTTTTCCCTTTTCTCTGGTATGACTTGCCTGAGCTGGCCACCAGTGACACAGGGGGATTAGCAACGAAAGATGTTCTGAGCTGGACCATAGAATCATCTAGATTCTTTTCTAGCTGCTTTCCACTTGAGTCTAGCTCTGCAAGAATATCTTCTATGGAATCAAGGGCAGCTTTCTGTTGAATCTCTACATCTGCAAACACAATCTCTAGCCCAGCTGAGGATATTTCCTGAGGCTCAGCTGGCACACTTGACTGAAGAGCTGGAGCACTTGCTTGTTGAAGAGGAACTGCTGAGATAGGAGCAGTTGAACAATCTAACTTGGTAATCCTCAAATTGACTGCAGCTATCTCATTCTGCAGGACCTTCTTACGGGCTTCATCTGAGCAGGAGGACAATTCTATTGAAAGGACATCTATCCTTCTGTGCAACTTGTTGTCCTGATATTTCCTCCATAACTCTTTGTACTCCAAAGAGAGCTGAGATGAAAGGCGTTCCATTTGCAGAATCAGATCTGATTTCTCATCTCCTACAGCTTTCTCTTCTTTTCTCAACAATTCATGAAGCTCTTCCTTGATTGCCTTGTCTGTCTTCCATGTGTCCTTGTGCACTGAAACATCTTTGGGGGCATCAGACAAGTTGAAAAGTTCTTTCTTGATATATTGAATTCTTGACTTTAGATCATCCCTTTCGGCTCCTGATGTAGTTGACAACCTCCCAACTAGATCATGCAATTCCGTGGCTAGTTTGCTGTGAGCTTTTTTTTTCTCAGCTTCAGCTCTCCATTCAGCCTCTTCTTCTTCTTGCTGCTGCTTCTTACTCTTTCTTATTTCACTTACATTTTCTGACCGAGGCTTCTTAGGAGCTCTGCTCAAGGACAGATCAGCTGGTCCACCAGCAGCTCTAGTTCTCTTGAGAGTGTCCACAACAGGCGCCCTCTTAGCTTTGCCAGCAACATCTTTGGCAGAAGCTTTCTTAGCTCTCTCATCTGCCTTCTTCTTCTTAGCTTCAGCTATACTGACTTTCTTTTCATCTGCAGGCCTCTTTCTTTCTTGAAATTTCTTTTCCTTCTGGCCAGCTTTTACAGCTTTAAGCTCTTCCAACCTGGAAGCAGAAACTCTGGCAGCCAGCTCAATTTGATGTTTTTCTTCTTCCAGAGCTTTCTTCTTTGCTTCCCTTTCAGCCAACTCTGCTGGAGACAAGAGAATTTTAGCAGCACTCTTGGCTTTCTCCTCAGCATCAAGCTTCTTAGCAAGTCTCCTTGCTTCCTCTGCCTCCCATTCCTCTTGGTTTTTCTTTTCCATGATCTGAGTTCTGATGGCAAGAGGAAGATCATCTGTAATATCCTCAGGCTGATTACCAGACCCAGACATCTGTAGAAATAAGATAGATAAGATAGAGGTAGGTAAGCGGTGTTCATTTGATGCAGAGAGATAGCTGTGTTAGACACCTGTGTTAGGATGGGAAGACACAGGTGAGAACTTAAAGCTCTACCGAGGTCTTAGCCTGTTGAATAGGCACACCTGTGTGACAGGTGAGACCCTAGCGGTGACACAGTATGTACGGGGGCGGACAGCAAATTCATGGAATTTTGAGTTTGGCAACGATTTGCTGGTTGATTTTAGATTGGATGAGATCAAAAGATTGCACAAGAGAGAGACCAACCCTAATATGGACCAATGCGCTACTGGATTAGACTATCAAGACCTAGAACATGAACTGAGCGCAAAGGAGGGTTTTGCAGAGGCTTACTTTGATCGAGATTAAACTTTGCTGCGGAAGAATCGACGTTAGGGTTCTACGGAAAGCTTCCTCCAACTTGTTGAAAAAAAATCGAGGACAAAACCGGCGAAAAAGATGAGAACTCGAAAATTTGGCGCACGGCGGAAGTTTTGGGTATGGGAGTTCGAAGCGGTTTCTGTGTGGACGCAGCAACTCTTTATATAGGCCCAGAGGTTGTAAGGTGGCTGTGTCACAGCTGACATAAGGACATGTGACACAGGTGAAAGAGATGTATACCCTGGCCTATGGGATTTTCAAAGCATTCACCTGAGACACAGCTGGGAGACTCAGGTGACAAGTATTTCATCTAGTGAACACCAAGATGGATTGATTTAGATAAGGAAGAAAGCATTAGCACTATCAGAATGTCCTTAAGAGATCTTCTCAGTGTCAGCTTGCCAGAAAATCAATCAAGCAAAGCTCAAGCTGACATTAGTTGATCTAGACAAAGGCTTGTACACAAAGGAGTGCACTTTACAGACTATAAGATATGATTTCAGCATGATGCAATGCACACACCTGTGAGACAGGTGGGTAGCATAGGTACAAAGATGCAAATGATAAAGGTGAAAACACATCAGCTGGATACCAAGCCAAACCTTTATTGCAGGTTAGAGACATCAATGATATTCAATTCACTCCTCAGGGCACAGAACCTAGTCTCATCTAAGGGCTTGGTGAATATATCAGCTAATTGTTTTTCAGTCCTTACATGGCACAACTGTATATCTCCTTTTTCTACATGGTCTCTAAGGAAGTGGTGCCTCACTTCTATGTGCTTGGATCTTTGGTGATGAACTGGGTTGTTGGCTAACTTGATTGCACTTTCATTATCACAGAAGAGGGGTACTTGATTAAAAGATATGTTAAAATCTTTCAAGGTCTGCCTCATCCATAATAATTGAGCACAACAACTGCCAGCAGCAATATATTCGGCTTCTGCAGTGGAAAGGGCCACTGAATTTTGTTTCTTGGATGATCAGGACACTAATGAGTGCCCTAGGAATTGACAGGTACCTGAGGTGCTTTTTCGGTCAACCTTACACCCTGCATAGTCACTATCAGAATAGCCAACTAGCTCAAAGTTTGCACCTTTAGGATACCACAAGCCAAACCCTGGAGTGTGAATCAAATATCTCAGAATCCTGCGGACTGCCACTCTGTGACAATCCTTAGGGTTAGCTTGGAATCTAGCACACGTACAAATACTAAGCATGATATCAGGCCTAGATGCACACAAATATAGCAAGGAACCTATCATAGATCTAAATTCCTTCTGATCAGCAGACTTACCTTCAGTGTTTAGATCCAGATGGCCATTAGTTTGCATGGGAGTGTGTATACCTTTTGCATCCTTCATGCCAAACTTGGTGATGATGTCTTTGGTGAACTTTTCTTGTGAGATGAAAGTCGCTTCCTTTAGTTAATGAATCTGAAGTCCTAGGACGTACTTGAGTTCTCTATCCAAAGACATCTCAAATCTCTTGGTCATCAGCTTGCTAAACTCTTCACTCATAGAACGGTTAGTACTGCCAAATATTATGTCATCGACATAAATTTGGCACACAAATAATTCTTTTCCATTTCTTTTAGTGAATAGAGTTGTATCAACTAAGTCCATTTTAAATCCATTGCTTATTAGAAATTCTTTCAATGTATCATACCATGCTCTTGGTGCTTGTTTTAGACCATAGAGTGCTTTGTGCAATTTGTAGACATGGTATGGTTTCTTGTCATTTTCAAAACCAGGTGGCTGCTCAACATAGACAAGTTCAGAAAGTTTACCATTTAGAAATGCTGACTTGACATCAATTTGGTAAAGCTTGATGTTGTGGTGAGCAGCATATGCCAAAAGGATTCTGATGGCTTCAAGTCTTGCCACTGGGGCAAAAGTTTCTCCAAAATCCAGACCTTCTACTTGTGTGAATCCTTGTGCCACAAGTCTGGCTTTGTTTCTTACCACCAGTCCATTAGTGTCTTGCTTGTTCCTGAAGACCCATTTGGTTCCAATCACATTGTGATCTTTAGGTCTTTCCACCAGTGACCATACTTCATTTCTCTCGAACTGGTTGAGCTCCTCATGCATAGCATTGATCCAGTCAGCATCCTTTAGAGCTTCACCTATGGTCCTGGGTTCAACATTTGAGACAAAGGAGTAATGCTCACAAAAATTAGCAATTCGAGATCGAGTGGTCACTCTCCTATTTATGGCACCGATGATATTGTCCACAGGGTGATCCTTCTGCAGCCGGCTGATCACAAGGGGATCGGGGTCAACTACCTGTGTCACAACTGATGGAGATGCCTGTGACACCGGTAGTTCTTCCTGTGACACAGCTGGGTGCATGAAGGCTTCTGCGTTAAGTTGATCATTGGCTGGGTTGCACTCGAACTCTATATCATGATCTCCAGTGTCTTCAAGGATTGATGCAGTAGAGGGTTCTTGATCACTTGGGGGAACAGGCTCCTCCTTGATGGTGGGTCTGATCTCACCAGTAGACTTCTTCAGAATATCCTCATTTCCTACATCAATAGCAACTTGCTCTCCTTGGGAGCCATAAGACTCATCAAAATCCACATCTATAGATTCTTCAACAACAACCAAATACCCTGAAGTATGATATGTTAGGCTTGCTGTTGGTGAGCAGTTCATAGGGAGTCTTCTTGAGTAGTGGATGAAGGTATATCTTGTTGACAGAGTGACAGGCAGTATTGACAGCTTCAGCCCAAAATCTTGGTGAAGTCCTGTATTCATCTAGTAGAGTCCTTGCCATCTCTATCAGAGTTCTGTTCTTCCTTTCCACCACTCCATTTTGTTGTGGAGCATATGGACCAGAGAATTCATGCTTGATTCCATGCTTGTCCAGAAATGCTTCCACTTTGGAGTTCTTGAACTCACTCCCATTGTCACTCCTGACCTTTACAAGATTCACCTTCCACTCATTTTGTACTCTGACAATGAGATGCTTGAATTTCTTGTACACCTGTGTCTTCTCCTTCAAAAAGAACACCCAAGTATACCTAGAAAAATCATCTACAATGACAAAGCCATATTTGTTACCTCCTAAGCTCTCATAGGTTGTTGGACCAAAGAGGTCAATGTGAATGAGCTCGAAGGGAGTGGAGGTGGTCATGATGTTCTTAGGTCGATGGGCGGCTCCAACTTGTTTGCCGGCTTGACATGCACTGCAGGGTTTGTCCTTTTCAAACTTCACCTTCTCCAAGCCTATGACGTAGTCATGTTTGCTCAGCTTGTTCAGGAGCTTCATCTCTGCATGTCCTAGCCGCCTGTGCCACAGCCATCCAAGACTGGTCTTGGCCATTAGACACCATGGAGCTGCTGCAGGCTGTTCATGGAAGTTCATAATGTATAGCTTACCAGACCTGCATCCTTCAAATACTTGAGAATCATCAGATAGTTTGGAAGCTATAACCTTTTCAGGATAGAAAGTAACTTTCATGCCTGTGTCACACAGCTGTGACACAGATATCAGACTATAGCCTATCTGATCAACAAGCATTACATTTGATAAAGAGTGATTCTCAGATATGGCAACTTTACCAATGCCATTTACCTTCCCTTTAGAGTTGTCTGCATAGATCACATGTTTGCTTGGAAGATTTTCACTTGTGATCTCTACAAACTCCTCTCTGCCTCCAGTCATATGTTGTGTACATCCACTGTCCACAATCCAATCAGTTCCACTGGAGACAGTTTCCTGCAAGAATAGTGATGACACTTAGGGACCCAAACATGTTTGGTTCCCTTTGCAGTTTTATCATAAGCAGAAGTAGCAGATGTATATATAGCATATTTGTGTTTAAGGTTAGCATCATCAGCAACAGATGATATGACTTTGATCCTCTTTGGCTGGCAGTCACCTACAACCTTAGACACATGGGTTAGTGGCCTGTTAGATCTGCCTGTGACACAGGTGGGTACACAGCTGTGTGAGCCACCGGTGACACCGGCAAGAGTAGACTTAGGCACCCAGATGGCAGACACCCATTTCTTCAGGCGCCTGCGACCTATGTACTTGGCCACGATTTTTCCCTTCATGTCCTTCTGCAAAACATAACCTGGGTTAGAAGGAATGCTTGCTTCATCCTCTTTCTCTGCTCATGACCAACACTCTTGTTGTCATTAGTTCCTGCCTGTTTCACGAATTTTGCTGCAAGACAAGTGTTAGTGGCAGCAGGCAGTTTATCTTTAGCAGTAGAGGTAGAGTAACCCAGGCCTCTTCGGCCTTCATTCTTTCTCAACATTTCAGCTCTTATAAGCTGATAGTTTTGCATGCCAATGTTGGCACTGCAGAGACCTTTTCTCATGAGCCTCTTAAGCTCTTCTAGCTCTTCCTTGAGCTTGTTGTGCTCAGCTGCATCCACAAAGTTAGTAACAATAGAGGTTGAGGCCTCTTTAGAGTTGTCTACCACTCCACCTGTAGATGTTAGAATATTGATTCTGCTGGCACAGTTTAAACATGATTCAATGACAGTAGGAGCAGGTAAAGGCACAGCTTCAGCAACATTATCAGAAATATCAATGCATAAGGCATGCTTTGCCTTTAAACTCTTCATGCTCCTTGAGGAGAAGCTCATGTGCTGATCTGAGCTTCTCATGAGCTATCTCTAGGTTCTCATGATTCAGCCTGAGATCCTCCCTGTCATCTGTGATTTCATCACAGGTCTCTTTCAGCTCCCTCAGCTTATCCCTAAGGGATATGTTCTCCTTCCTCTCCCTGTAGTATCCTTTCTCTGTTCTCTCTAAGATATCCATTAGTTCAGCATAATCAGGGAAATCATCTTCCGTTAATACCTTAGAGTCCTTAGCCATGAGGCATAAGGGAGCAGGAGTGGATGAAGCTTGATCAGCTTTGGAGTTCAGCTTGGGGGCTGTCTGACTTGGCTGTGACACAGCTGGGTGTGTCAGCCATGGAGATTGCTATCCCAGCAACCTGGACTTCTTCTTCTTCTGATTCTCCATCTGAACCAGAGTCATCTGACACCCAGGCTTGCCCTACATAGGCTCTTGCAGTAGCCTTATTCTTGGAATGAGAAGGATGCTTGCTGAAAGTCTTCTTCTTGTTATAGAAATCCTTCTTCTTCCCTTTGTCCTTCTTTTTTGCTGGGGCAATCAGCTGCGAAGTGGCCCTCCTTGCCACATTCAAAACACTTGTTGTCCTTGGAGGGCTTCTTGCCTCTGAATCTATCTGTTGATCCAAACTGCTTCTTCTTCCTATAGAATTTTCTGAAGTTTCTAGTAAGAAGGAGCAGCTCATTCTCTTCTCCACTTGACATGTCATCAGATAGATCATCACTGCTATCACTGTCTGGCAGTGGGGCTTGAGCAGTGGACTTCAGAGCAATGTTCTTCTTGGGTCCTGAGGAGGAGCTGTGCTTGCCCTCTTGCTTGAGCTCCATCTCATGAGTGAGGATTCTTCCCAGCACTTCTGTAGGCTTCATCCTACTGAAACCCTCTTTCTCCTTGAGCATCAAGACTAGGGTTCTGTAAGGCTTGGGCAGCACAGATAAGAATTTCTTGATAACATCTTCATCCTCAACTCGGTTGGAACCCAATGCCTTTAGTTGATTGGTGATGAGAGTCAATCGCGAGTACAGAGAATTTATGTCTTCTCCATGTTCATGCTCAAATCTCTCCAGAGTTGATTCCAGCAGTCCTCTCTTGGACTTCTTCAAGGTGTCACTGCCCTCATATATCTGCTGCAGGGTATCCCAGATCTCCTTAGCAGACTCCAGTGTGCTGACTCTGTTAAAGTCATGCTTTTGCAGGCCCATGAAGATGGCAGTGACAGCTCTGGCATTATTCTGGATATTCCTCTTGTCATTGATGGTGAGAGCATCAGCCTTCTCCACTTTATAACCTGCATCAACAATATCCCATACGTCTGGATCGATAGCGGTAAGATGCATCTGCATCTTCCTCTTCCAGAAAGCATAGTTAGATCCAGTAAAGACAGGTATTTTACCCTCGTAGCCTGACATCCTTTACTCAGGCGGTTAAGCCAATTCAAAGAGCAACCGTGCTCTGATACCAATTGAAAGGACCGAGATGCCGACTAGAGGGGGGGGGTGAATAGTTGGCTTATAAAATTCCTCTTTTAAACTTTTGTTTGAGTTACAGATTAACTTCACAAGTTAATAGTGGACAGCTGTGACACAGGTAGAAACTATGTGTAAATTAACACACAGCTGTCACACCGGTGAATGACACAGGTGAAGAGTTAACCTAACACAGGTGCTCTACTTAGACTGACTGTGACACAGGTGCTGATACAGGTGAGTACCAGTGAATGATGCAGCTGTGCAACAGATGATCACACACAGGTATAAAGGAGATCTAGCACAGGTGAAAAGGTAAGCTTAGCAGATCAAGTCTAAGAGACACAAGCAAGCAAGTATAAGCAGATATGCATACAATACAGGAAAGTAAAGGGGACTCAGGGGTTTTTCACCGAAGTTCCCAACTCTTTGCAGAGAAGGTACGTCCCGTTGGAGATACCACTCCTAAGAGCTGGCCAACACTAAATCGTGCTTCTTCTTCGAGTACCTGATCCTTCAGGACTCTTTCCTTTTGCTTGTGGAGATCCTTTTGCCTTGTAGCAGGTAGACCTCAGAACACCTTCACAAACTACTGGTTCAGCCCACACAAGCTTGAGTGATACCAGCAACTCCTACACCCGTCTAGGAGCAGACAAACTCCAAGAGTAACAGATGATGTAGCAGCAATCTCTTGGAGGAACCTTTGCTCGTGCTCTAGCTCACAAACCCACTCGAACTAACCCTTAGGCTCTCGGCTCTTTTGGAGTGGTTGGAGGCTTTGCAACGGTCGTATGTGAATCACTGATTTGAGCAAGGTTGAGGACAGAGTCCTTCCCTGGTCCCCCTATATATAGGGTCCACAGGCACCTGACCGTTACCCTGTTGCCACGTAGGATTAAGTGAGCCACCGGTGTCAACCACCGGTGACACAGCTACACCCTACGCCCAACTGTACCCGGCTCAGGCAGACCGACACCTGTGTCACCGGCGGCGCACACAGGTGAACCCTTAGCTGATAGCCGCACTACTCAGCCCGGTCCTGGCACATGACATGCCCTCAGCATACTTCAACTCTAATACCTATAAGGAGAGAACCTCCGACAGACTTCTGACTCATCAGACCGCCTATCGCAGTGCAGGTACCTTAGCATTTACAAGCTCTCCCCTGGTACAGAGATGTACCTGAGTTATAGAGCGAAAGATCACCTGTGACACAGCTGTGTCACACAGGTGCCTAAAGCTCTAGGGTTTTCACACAGCTACATACTTTTGTGCAAAGCTATTGACACAGGGCAATTGGCCTCAAAGCACCAATCCCCTTGACCAACACTCTGCGCAATGAGCAAAGTTCTCTTAGACAACTGCTATTGTTTCATCCCTCTTGATAGTACGGGTGGTTCCTATGGACTCAAAGAAACTAGCAAATCTAGGCTTTTACCTACCACCCAACTGAAGTCACGGCCCTTGACACATCAAGCCACCATCACCCTGCTTGTAGCTCCCTGCACAGCACCGACTTCTTCTCAGCTGTGGCACAGCTGCCTAGCACAACCATCTCTTTGTCCTTGAAACCATCTTGTACCCTTTTTGGTGGCCATCCTTCTTTGGATAACCCTTCTTCTTGGAACCTGTAAGTTCTGCTTACACTCAATGTAAACATTAGATTCCAGTTTAGGTTGCCATTAACCATCAAAACCAAATTAGGGCCTAGATGATCTTTCACCGAATACCTGCATAAGTTCAACCAACTCTCCCACTGTGCCAGCTTGGACATGAATTCTGAAGCTAAGGTGGAGAAGTTTATGAACGGATTACATTAAATCTTTCAATATCAACTAGCTATTCAGCCCCATGCTGACTTGCAAGATCTGGTAAATAAGGTGCTAATTTTGGAAGAAAAGCGTTGTGCTCTGACTGACATGTGTAAATGCAAGAAGGACAAGAGGATCACTACTGAGAGCCCTCGCCAGGGGCCCCGTCATGAGAAACGATATACCTCCCATTTCACCAAGCCCCAGTACACTAGGACCGCTCCATCAACATTGTATCCTACCTCCCAAAATGCTCAAAGCTTTTCCAAGCAAAAATTAGCAACCACTCTTCTGCAGGCCCAAGCAAGAACACAAGGAATCTCACCTGCTACTCCTGTGAAGAACCAGGGATTTAGCAAACAAGTGCGCAAACAAGTTCCAAGGTCCGCCTTCTCAAGGTGCAGTTGCAAACAGAGGACATGCCAACCACGTCGACGTGAAAGAAGCCATAAAGGCTCCAAATGTGGCCATGGGTATGTTTCCTGTTAATTTGGTACTGGCAACTGTTTTGTTTGATTCTGGGGCATCCCATTCATTATGTCAACAAGATTTGTTAAGAAAAAACCAGTTGGCATTTTGCCTTATGGAAAAGCCCATGATAGTCTGAACACCTGGAGCTGACAGTGAAACTGAGTTTCATTGCAAGGATGTTCGAATCCTCATAAGGTGGTAGAGTTCATGGCAGACCTAATAATCCCAGATTCACAAGGCCTTGATGTGATTCTAGGCATAAACTGGTAGTTAAGAACAAAGGTGCCATAGACTTTGTCAGCGGAGCCATCACCTTGACTAATATCGTAGAAATAACGGTAAACTTTGCCGCCAAGACACCGACCACAAGAACCAGCACCTTAAACCATCAGGCGGTGCCAAGTCTAGAGCATGTTCTGGTGGTACAGGAATACCCCGGTGTATTTCCCAAAGAGTTACCTAGTATGCCACCAGACCGTGACTTGGAGTTTGTAATTGAGCTAGTACCTAGAACAACCCCAATAGTAAAGAGACCATATCGTATGTCCGCTAACATTCTTGTTGAGCTAAAGAAACAGTTGGAAGAGTTGGAAGGAAAAGGTTTCATCTGACCAAGTTCATCACCGTGGGGATCAACGGTGTTGTTCGTTGAATAGAAAGACAAAACCCTACGGATGTGCGTAGACTACAGGGCACTAAATGAAGTCACCATCAAAAACAAGTATCCATTCCCACGGATTGACGACTTGTTTGACCAAATGAATGGTGCACAAGTTTTCTCGAAGATAGACCTAAGATCTGGTTACCACCAATTAAAGATCCGACCACAGGATATACCCAATACTACTTTCACCACGTGATAGCATATACCGTGATGCCATTTGGTCTGACCAATGCCCCTGCCTATTTCACAAATCTCATGAATAAGGAATTCATGGAGTACCTAGACAAATTTGTAGTAGTCTTTATAAATGACATCCTCATTTACTCTAGATCAGACGCATAGCATAAGCAACATCGGCGAGCTGTTTTGGAAAAGCTCAGAGAACACCAGCTCTACGCTAAATTCAGCACGCGTGAATTTTGGTTAAGAGAAGTTGGATTCCTCGAGCATATAGTGTCCACAGGAGGTATCGCAGTTTATCCTAGTAAGGTTCGGAGATGTGCTCGATTGGAAGCCACCAATGACAATAACTGAAGTCAGAAGCCTTTCGGGTTTGGCGGGATATTATCACTACATTATTGAAGGATTCTCAAAACTTGCCCACTCAATGACTCAGCTACTCAAGAAAGATAAGAAGTTCGACTGGACACCTATGTGCGAGGAGAGTTTCCAGGAAATGAAAAAGAGATTGACTTTTGCACTAGTATTGATACTGCCTGACCTCCATAAAGTTTTGACATATACTGAGATGCATCTCGACATGGTCTCGGATGCGTACCCATGCAAGAAGGGAAGGTAGTTGCCTATGCATCTTGGCAATTATGCCCACACGAGGTAAACTACATTTTCACCTTGTCCGATCTCAACATGAGACAAAGGAGATGGCTGGAGTTGATTAAGGATTATGATCTAGGAGTTCACTATCACCCCGGAAAAGCAAATGTGGTAGCTGACACACTTAGTAGAAAACCTCACTCCCTCAATGCTCTAACAAGGTAACACAACCTCAGTTACATGAAGGGATTGAAAGATTTGGGCTAGATTTGGTTAGCAATGGATTTGTCACAAACCTAGAAATGACCCCATCCCTAATGGGGCAGATTAAGGAAGCTCAGAAGGAGCAAGAGAGCATGGAGGTGATTAAACAGAAAATGAAGCTTGGAAAGGTGCCCGGATTTTCAAAGGATAGCCAAGGTATACTATGGTATGAAGGCTGCATATGCATGCCCACTTGTGATAAGCTTAACAAAACCATTTTAAAGGAGGCAACATGAGTCCCGATATTCCTTTAGTCCTGAAGGAACGAAGATATACCAGGACTTGAAAGAAAATTTTTGGTGGCACGGCATGAAATGAGAAATAGCGAGTTTTGTTGCCAAGTTCGATATGTGCCAACGTGTCAAGGCGAAGCATCAGAAGCTCGTAGGCTTATTGCAACCCCTCAATGTCCCTAAGTGGAAATGGGAGAATTTGGTATGGACTTTATCACCGAACTTCCAAGGACAAGTAAAGGGAATGACTCTATATCAGTTATTGTTGACTGACTGACCAAAGTTGCACACATTCTACTAGTCAAGACTACCTACCGAGGAGACCAGTCGGCAAAGCTATACCTTCCTCGAATAGTCAGTTTGCATAGAGTGCCGAAGCGGATCATCTCTGATAGAGGCACCCAGTTCACCTCAAGTTTTTGGGAAAGCTTACATGAAGCCATGGGAACCGATTGGGTTTTCAGTATTGCTTATCATCCATAGACGGATGGACAAACAGAACGAGTAAATCAAATTGTAGAAGACATGTTAAGAGCTTGTGTTCTAACCTATGGAGATAGTTGGGAAGATAGCTTGCCCTACGCAGAATTCTCATACAACAACAGTTACCAGACAAGTTTATAGATGTCCCAATTCAAAGTCCTTTAGGGAGAACATGCCAAACACCCCGCATTTGGTCAGAGACCGGGACGGAAAAGTTTTTGGCCTCTATATCCTTCGAGAGGCGGAGGAACAAGTCAAATTATTCAGGACCGACTAAAAGCGGCACAATCAAGACAGAATAGTTACGCCAATTCCAAGCATCGAGATGTCAGTTTTGAGCCTGGTGACTACACTTACCTTTCAGTCACATCGCTTAAGGGAACATAATGGTTCAATGTCAAAGGCAAGTTGGCACCACGATTTGTTGGACCATTTAAAGTCTTAGAGAGAAGAGGACAAGTCGCATACCAGCTAGAATTTCCACCAGAACTATTGAATGTTCATAATGTCTTCCATGAGGCCCAATTGAAGAAATGTCTTTAACCTCCTATGCAACAAGTGCAGTATCAAGACCTTGATATTGGCAAGGATCTCACGTACATAGAGCAAACTACTCCGATTCTTGAAAGTATAGAGCGACGCAATCGGAATAAAACCATCAAGAACAGGCAACCTGGGAACGAGAAGATTTCCTATTAGACAAGTTTCCTCACCTATTCCAATCTGTAGAATCTTGGGGTCTGAGATTTGATTTAAGGGGGGTAGGTTTGTCACACCCTGATTTTCTAAGCTTGGGTTGCGAGAGCTAAACCTCTAGCTGGTATATATGCATATATACTTGATGGACATGCTCTTTTGCACCTTTGGAATTTTCTGGATGTTTCCCAAAGCATACCATCGCTTGAAATACACTAATCCAAGATCTGCATGTGCATACCCCTCAACATGTCATGTATACCTGTTGATGCGCATAAGTGCTAACCCTAATATCTTCCCCTCTCAACAAATCGATAGAATCCCAAAACAACATATGATCGCATGACTCGAACCAAGGTGTCATAATCTTATTTAGCCCCTAACATTACATATATGCCTACCCACACCTCAAAACCCTAAATCCAAATCCTTAACCCCATTTTCATTTAATTATTTCTTAGGGCAGAAACCCTAAAATCATTATCACATGTGTTTCCCCTCTTCTAAAAATTCTAGAAAAATTTCAGGAAGTGTATAACATTAGTGTTCACCCAAACATGAAATAATATGTGGGGTTCAATTCAAATTTTTTTGAACAAGTTTAAATTTAGAATTGGGGCTCACTTGGCCTTTGTACTACAACCCTAGAAAAAACCCAGAAAATTCTCATAAAATTCCACCACCCTCTACAAATCTCTAATAGACCACATATGCAAAAATATGGGCATCCACAGTTCAAAATGTTTGAATAAAACACATCAAATTGTTCTGCCCTAGTGTTCTTGCTGCATGAAATCTCTATGAAACTCTTTTGGAAAAGAACCCCAGATAATTTCTACAGCTACTATTCAACTCCAGACACCATCTCCTGCCATGGGGCACATCCAGAACATTTACTAAACCACAGTACCCACCAAACCCTAATTATTGGCATCAATGGCATTCGACCTCCTTCCCTGTTCTCCTCTAGTTTTCGGTGCCTAAAATCCCTATTCTATCTACCCTATCTAATGCTTAGCTTGTGACACGCCTGCGCATGCCAGCACACGGCCGGGTGCGCTAGAGCGTGAGTGGCATTGCCATGCGCATGTTCTGGACGCGCATAACGCGTGCACAACACCCGTGCATAGCACCACCACACCGCGCGCCGACTCCTACCTCCTCCGTTGCGTCTAGGAACACCAGCGCGTACCTAACTCCTCGGTGCCTCATCGTGCTGCCTGCTAGAACGCCTAGTTTCCCTGTTGCTAGGTCCGATGCCACGCATGGGCGGACCACTCTGCCTTCCCGTCGCCTCGCCTATATAAAGAGTCCCCGAGCACCCTCCTTCTTCACCCACACCTCCTCTGTAGCCCCTTAAACCCAAGCCACCGCCCAATTTGCCTCTAAGCTCCTTCGTCATCCTCTGTGTTCAAGTGCTCCTCTGCTACTGACCCGAAGGAACCGAGCAACATTGGCACCCATCAAATAATCCACTACCACCCCTAGATTCCTCCTCTCTCTGACCTCAAACCTCCCTTCAATTTTTAGAGCCAACCACTATAGCCAAAATCCCCCTACTTCGTCGAAGGTGCTCACCAGCGGTGGCGACAGTCTGTCGCAAGCGGTGGAGTAGCCGGTCTAACCGAAGGGTGGGACTCCTAGGGTTTTAAACACCCAAAACGGTTGTGCCCCCGCGTGCCACTGATGGTGGGCCGTAGCCGTTCGGCCAAACCCAGTGTCAAGGTAAGTGGCCGCGCCCGAGGAGGTTTGTGCTTCCTTTGAGAAAAAGCGTATTCTCTCTGTGAGGAAAGCATAAAACCTCCGGTTTTGATTCTAGAACAGTTTTTCTTCTCGGTTAAGTCGGTTTGAACCCCTTTAGATCAGTTCTTCAAGATTTTCTTCCGGTTCTAGGTTCCTACTAATGATTTCCAACCTTCCATTCAAATGGAATTTCAAAATTCAAATCTATTTAAATTAAATCAGTAAATAACCATTCATTGCATGAAATATGAAATTTTCTCTAAAAAGGAAAGCTATCTAGAAGTAATTCCTAAAGACTTACTAACCTAAACCATATATTCTAGTCAAAGTATATCCACTGACCTCGCAGTCAAACCCAAAGGAAAATCATTTTGCTTGTTGAAATTATATGGGGCATGAGATATAGATATATTTTTGATTTTCTTGAGAAAAATTAAGAAGATGATTAACTAAACCTTCAAAAATGTCTAAGCTTAGAATAAATTTTCTTAGGATGAAGTTCACTCTCCGAAGTCCACCTTGAGGTCATAATACGAAGAATATTTGATTAAGAAATAAATGAGTCATGCCATTTCTAGAATCGATTACGTTTTCATCTTGTATAATATATCCTCACTTAAGGTTTTAGTAATAATAAAACCCCAGGTCCATGTAATACCCATTTCTCCCTCACGATTAGGTTTTGCATTTCATGCATGCATTCATACCATCATCCCTGCACACACACCTTGTTTAAACTTAAAAGTGATATGATCATATTTTATAGAATATGTACATATCTCATCCTCGGTGGTTAATTTAGCAAACACCAATCAACTTATTTGGATTAACAAACATCAAAGTCACCAACAGTAGGTGGAGGAGGATTAGGGTTCCCTTTCCCCAAGTTTTATCCAAAGCTACGAGCATTTGCCAGCTCGATTTAAGCGATCAATTTCAAACCCTAAAGTAGCAGGATTAGGGTTAGGTGGATACGCAGTGCTTCGGTGGATGAAAAGTCATCAAAATTGGTTAACCCCCATGAAAATGATAACTCCACCCAAATATGAATTTTTGGAAAATTTTATGACCTAGTTATAGTTCAAACCTCCTTTAGGTCAAATTTGAATTTAAATTCAAAACCCTGTCAAAACAGCTCCAAATGGTCTCAAAATTTTATGGTAAGTTCTATGTTGGATTATGAACATTCTGTAAAAATTTCAAGTCCTTTGGAGAAGATTTGGGTGCACCTAGCAGTTAAGTTTTCGCAGGAAATGAGGATTAGAGTTAGGGTTTTGGCCAGATTTTCCGATGATATTCGAAATAGCGTAACTTTTGAACCGTAGCTCCGTTTGCGACAAATTTTATATATTAGGAAACCTCATGAAATTTCCTACAATCTGGTTTAAATGGAATTTCAATAATTTCAATTGAACTTCAGACCATTTGAATATGTAATGGTTCGTCCCTTTTTAGCGTCGATCTTCGATCAATCATAACTTGACGAATATAACTCCGTTTTGGGTGATTCCAGTGGCGTTAGCTTTGTATCGCAGAGCCCCACTATAATACAACCATTTTAGGTCATGACCATCTATTATGCGTAGTAATTTTCCACTCGAACTCGCACTCAAAGATAATCGGACATGCATGCATCGTTAGGGTTATAACCTCATCTCTACCCCTCCAAACCAATGCATTCTTGTTACGAATGGGTTTCTATCACCCATAAGCCATCTTAGAATCTTGCACTTAGCATCATCCCTCATGCATACATGCTGGACTCATTGCTTTTCTTTTACCGTTTTGTTTTCGGTATTTGCATTGCTTGCAATAGAGCTCGAAGATGAAGACCACCAGGCTCACGATTCAACACAAGATCAGGAACCCTGTGACCAAGGCAAGCAGAGCTTGTTGCATCTTGTTATTATCATTTTATGTGCTTACCTATTTATGCTTGTGGTAGGATTGTTTGTTTATATGTGAGGGTCGGAATCCTTGAAACTAGCGTGTTAGGTGAGATTGTGTGTCATGTTTAGCTCTGGCTGAAACTTAATCTTGTTGCCCTAACAACTTGAACTTGGTTAAGTGAGATGTGAGAGCCGAGGGTTTTGTACGATGAATACGGTTAGGTATGATTGGAAGTATCAGTATGAGCACCTGTGTTTAGAGGTGGATTTATTGAGATACCAACCTGAGATAACTCCATCGTGCATCTCCCTTTTTACCGCGTGGACATCACCGGAATCGACGCTGGGGTATGGTGGAGATAAGTCTCAGAGTCTCTTGGAGCCTTGCCAAGGGAAATGCACTCGCTATACTCAGTGTGGTCGTATTGCCGGTAATGATCCGAGAGATTGATGAATGGAAAATGTCTTTGTGGAGAATCCGTGAGACGTCACCGGAATCGACGCTGTGGTATGGTGGAGATAAGTCTCAGAGTCTCTTGGAGCTTTGCAACCTCCAAGGGAAATGCACTCGCTATACCCAGTGTGGTCATATTGCCGGTAGCGATCCACGAGATTGATGAACATGTGATTAAATTGGGGCGTGGGCTGCCCCTGAATGATTTAGAAATGAGGCTATTCCCCTTGATTATGTTTGTACCTTGTTAATTCGGAATGCATCATGTTTAATTGCTGCTATACTAGTATGTGTAGGACATTTAATCAAGCACAAATAAGTCTTGCGAGTACCTTCGTACTCACCTAGGATATTCCTAGATCATTGCAGGTGAGCCAGTGGTCGAGGAATACTTCGATGATGCCTAGCTACCTGGTTTTCTTGGTTGGCTATCGACTCATGGGATTTTGGTGACTATTGGGCAGCGGTTGATGCACCGCTGTGGATTTTGGGTCTTTTATTCCGCTGTTGCTTGCATACTTCAACTTAACTATGTTTCCGGTTATTGCCGAATGATGTAATCATATAGTCCCATGTGGACAGCTAGGTGTATTATCGTATCGTAGTGGTTTGTGTGATGATATGCTTGCTGTCCAACATATGCCCCACCTCCCGTCTGTCATGCGCGTATGTTGAATGGGGAGTGTGGACGGATGCATATGGAGGAACTTGTTATTTTATTTCGATTCAAGTGAAGTGCAAAGTGAATGTACGGTCCATTGCCAAAGTGAGTCATACGCATTGTGGCTTATGTTTTTGGAATCGTGATCCCTCAATCAGGCCGTGGTGAGTCATACGCATTGTGTCGTATGCATATCGCACGGGGCGGGGGTGGGCCATAGTCCGTCGCAGGTAGCGGCTATGGTCACCGTATTCACTAGTTGTGAATTCCTTGAATTGGTTTAAAATACCAGGTCCCTCACAGTCTAGAACCCATCTAAGCCTTTGTATCTCATCCTTTGGTTCTTATCTGGAGTTACGTGCATGTTTGCCTTATTCGCTGATTTCTCGAACGTGTAGATTCCGATATCCCAAACTCTCGGGAGGAAGACCATGGAACCTAGCAGTATCAAGACCAATACTCACTATGCAAGCTTCTCCTCTTTGATCATGTTGAATCCCATGATTGCGAAGGAAATATTTTGATTACGAAACATGCATGCTATATGATATAAACTAGTATTTTGTGTAGTGTTAGCTGTGACCCATACTATAGAAACCCTAGCTCAATAATGATTCCTTGTCGCCCTAAGGACTACATATCCCGAGAACATTAATGAGAATTTAGGGTAGAGTATATATATATGTATATGGTTTAGCCCCCCAATAGCAAAACTAGGTTTTATATAAAAAAAAAGAGAATCCTGGGAAATCTTGTACGATGTGGATGGACCATAAGTGTCCGATGGTGTTCGAAAGGACAACAATCTCTGTGGGATGGGATGCTCTGAAAAGATTTTATCAAAACAAAAAATGAAAATGGAGATGAGTTTGATCCAGGTTAGAAAAGAAGCAGGTGTATGCAGGAGTGGTATATTTAAAAGTGTAGCCTGTCGTGGCTCATTTTAATCAGTGTCACACGGATAAGGTACGGAGTCTTTTCTCGGATCAATTAAGGACTGAACCTAAAATCCCCTTGTCCAAGTCTACCTGTATGTCCACATGTCCTTACGGGTAGGACTTGACCCAGTAGTCGGTATGGTATTAGAGTGCGAACCTGTAGGCAGTATGTAGTGTGCATATGAGGTTCTGTCCTCTGTAGAGAGGTTTCCTATTGTGGCACGAGGTTACGCTTGACACAAAGGTGGAGCACCACTCTATTGGTAGCGATGTTACTGATTCAAATTAGGGTCAGTTGGGTCCATCTGGCAGGTTTGTCGCTAGGGCTACTCCGATGAAAAGTCTTGTTGTAATGACCTTGCTAGTACACCTCATGCAGTGTACCTGTTAGCACTTGGCAACAAGGGTGACTTACATCTCGTAGGTAAAGTCGTACAACCTTTGCAAAGTGTTAAAATCTATTCGAATAGCCGCGTTCATGGTCATGGACAACTTGGTTGGGCCACACCCTAGTTAGACTAGAATTTTGAAAAACCAAAATGGGTTATGGGTTTAAGGACGCAAGCATGATGTGCTTCCATGGTAACTTCGAGAGCTTCCCAAGTGAGGCGGGAGGTGTGAAAGTTAGAGTAAAGTTGTTCTACAGTGAGATAGAACTGTCTAACTAATAAGAGTGATAAGCCGTACCCATAATGGATGGCCGGAGTTAAAAGACATGATAACATATATGGTTCGGCAAAGTCCTGCTTGTTTGTGAAAATTGCTCTCATAATCTATTTAAGTACTTTGAATGAAAACTTACTTTCTCGCACAACATGAGACATAGGTCAGAGCCAACTTCTAGGTACAACCTTGCATACATATATCCGTATTATCCTCCTTGGAGGAGAGCTTGCACCTGGCTTGTTGATTTGGCCAGCCGAGGAGGAGTACCACTCTGAAGATAGCGACAGTGACTATAAAGGTAGGGCATTACCCTAATCAGTTGACTGTTGGTTTGGCATATTGATGGCCAATCTGCCACGTGTAACATTCCGCTGCAAGCTTTTACTCAACCAATAGGCCTCATGTGTAAGACTAAACATCATAATGACTATTTATGTATTGAACTCCGTATTGTGTGACTTGTGTGTACTTGCTACTGATCATTGGACTAGAATAGGAAGCACAGGGATTTATCAGGCCTTAAAACTGGGTATGTCACACCACCGTGCCAGCAGGAATGACATGAATTGCACTTGAGCTTCCAACTAAGGCCCATTCACCTCCCATAGAGACGTTGAAGCCGCACACTAATAGAAAGCGAGGTACAAAATCGAAGGCCCAAGGAGCACAAGGAACTGCATCTTTACATTGAGGAAGAGTTCCCCTTGGCACCATTGATTGTTAAATACGTTGAAGGAGAACCATATGTCAAATTGCCAAAGAGGCTAAAAAAACTACCAACTTATAGCCACAAGTTGCATGAGTACTACATCAAAAAGTTCAAGAAGCCGTCGAGACAACGTAGCATTACTATCAAGCTGGAGTTCACAAAGGACCATTTCCACCATGACTTCGAGGACTACCAATTCTTTGTGAACTTCGTCGACTTGTGGGAACTCTACAACCTCCGGTCCTTGAAAGTGTCGCTCGTCGGATGCTACATGTAACGTCTCAAAGACCATAATCTTGACTTTGTAAATAATCGAAAGAAATGAACTTTGGTCTTCCGCAGTTTCATGCATGCATATAGGTTTTCTAAATATGGTTAGCTCCAAACCCTAAAATTTCGACCCGAATCAACTTAAACCCTAAAATCAAGCTAACCTCAAATTCATGCTAGCAAACCTCCTAGGTTTCAAACATTCTAAGGAATGCCACGAAATTTTTTAAATCATCTAGAATTAATTGGTGTAATTAAAGCATTATTAAACCCTAATATGACTCTATAAAGGAAAGACAAATAAAATTTCAAATCAAAGCTCCGCACGGATGATCGGACACCGTAGTCCTGTTCGTGTCATCGAGACGTTCGAAATCACCTATTCATTCACGAAGATCAGATATAGGAGGGCGAATTAGGGTTACACTAATATCAAAGGCTGATATTAATTCCTAAAGAAAATGAATAAAAGAATAAACATTTATTTAAAAAAAGAGGATCTAAAGGGGGCCAGGGGGCCATGGGCCGGCCACCCCAGCCCCACTCACCTGCCGCCATCTCGCCTTGAGGGCACCCCCGCCGCCCCAGGCAGGCTTCGCCACCGGCCGGGCGCCCCTTCCCACGCCGACCACCCTCTCCATCGTCCTCCTCCTCCCACCGCACCGCTCCCGCCTCTCCAAGGTTCTGCCGCCTCCCCTCGGCTCCGGTGAGGGCTCCCCGGTGCTCCCCTCCTCCGCCGGTGTTCCTCCCCACCTAGCTCGGCGCCACCCCAAGCACCAATTGCATCGCCGCCTCTTAACCCTAGGGCCGCGGGCTCGCTGCTGCCATGGCCCTCGGCCCAATCGCCGCCAGTGACGGGCCCGTCTCTACCACGCCTCCCTCCGCCCGCTGCTTCCGTCGTGCCCAGACAGCTCTGCCCCGACCGGGCTGGTTGCCGCGCAGCCAAGGCCAACGGGCCCAAGCCCGCCGCCCCATCCGTCCGCCCCCAACACTTGCCGCTGCCGCCTGCACTCAACGTCGGCGAGGCCTTCTCGGCTCCCCGATCTCCTCTCCGTCTCCCTTACTCCCTCTGCCTCCTTAGCATCGCGCCGCCTCCGCCCGCAGCTCCTCCACGAGCCCCAGCCCGCCACGGCCGCCACTGCCACACTCGCTGGCCCGGCAGACCGTAGAGCCGCCTCGTGCCGGCCTTCTGGCGTGCACCTCCGCACCCCGCGCCCAGCTCCGATCCGTCCGCCGCTGCCCTAAGGTTCGCCGCCACCTCCTCAGCTCCCGCTTCTTGCACCACGCCCACTCCTCTGCCAAGGCTGCCACTGTTGCCTCGCTGCCGCAGAGCTGCCCCTACTACAGCTGCCGCACCGAGCCTCTGCCAAGTCCCCCGCAATTTTTGATCTGCCGCGATGCTGCTGTCACACCGTGCCTCCCAGCTATTGTGCATCGCCGTGACCTCAACCCCGTCTGTAGTCACCCAAGGGCAGTGAAGTACCACCGGAGACCGGCAAATGATCTTTTGCTGTTGACCTAGGATGATGGAAAGGTGGGTATGAAAGAAGACGAGAAGCATAGAAGAAGATGAAGATGAAGGGAGGAGTGCCGTGCTCATAGCTGATCTGCAATGTTTCAGCCATCGTCGACCATTTACGCATATCCACGCGCCAAGGGTAATACCTTATTTCTCATGGATGTGTAGAATGTCATGGTTATGTGATGGATGTGAGTTTTGGGGCATTTCCGACGATCGTTTAGTGTAGGTTTTGTATAGCTGAAACTTTCTGGATATGATTAGGTGGACCTTCGTCTTTGATCTTGTATTAGTATCAAAACAATAAATGCAGACATCTTCGTTTAGCATGCTGATTTGCCCAATTTTGATAAGCTGTTTATGAATTGTGACCAAATTGATGCTACTGTCTAGACTCCCTTTTTAATTGAAATATGAACTTTGAATTAATGCCAGTAACTAAATTAACAATGCATCAATTTATGAATGTACAAAGAAAAAGGTTAAATGCATGTTGAAGAATCACAATAAGTGACTATAATATGTATTTCCATGGAATCCTTACTGTTATACCAACCTTTTTCTACAGAGACCATTGCCGTATAGGGGCCTTAGTCTCTAAGTCAAATCTGCGGTGGATCATTTGCTCCCTTGATTTCTTAACAGCGAATAAAGTATTAAAATTTCTAGCAATCTGTAGCTAAGCAACAAAAACCCACTTATATAAAATCTGCTAAGTTGACAAGTCGCTAATCCCTGATGTCCCTCTAATCTGAGCCCCTCATGTAGTAAGTTTGTTTAGTAGCCAATGGTGTAAAGATCATCATCCTTAGGTTAATTCTAAATGAGAAAGCCAGCCCCATAACAGGAATTGAAGAGAACCCTGCAGTTACTATTGCTCCATTAGCACTTATGACATCACCAATGAGCTCTCACGTGAATGCAAGATGTGAAGCTTGTTGGTACGACGAGCAAGCCACTCCAATTAGTAGGTTAGATCAATGAAGCAAAGACATGGACCTCAACTGATTGAAAATTGGGTCAATGAACCATACATACCACATATACAATTCTGAATTAATCCACTGAATTTTTGCTTATATAGGAATGAAAACTTCCGAAACCAATTTTGTGACATTGAGTAATAGGACCCAAGTACCGTTAGATCTTGTAGCCATCCAGATGAGTGATGTACAGAACTCATGTTTAAAACAGGGGTTAGAGCTAATGAGTTAAGTAAAAATTTACTAAACTAATCAGTAGACCAATTAATGAGGTCAAGTCATGACCTCAACTAATTAGAATGTTGGGTCACTGACCCATACCACCTATGCAATTCTGAGCTAATCCACTAAAACTTGCTCGAACGATTTAAGTTTATACCAAAGCTGAAACCTTCTGGGCACAATTTAGTGGCCTTTCATCGCTGATCACATGTCGGCACCAAAATAAGAATTATAGCCTTTGTTAATAGCTCCGTTTAGAGTATTCGTTTGCTCAATTCCAATGGACGGTTTACGAGCTACAACCAAAATACTCCTGCTGTCCAAATTTCATTCATTTATGAAGTGCACCCTAATATATAGCTCATTTCATTTCTAAAGAAATTGAATCTGAAATTCCACATTTAACACCTTATACCAATCCTCTAGGATTTCACCTGCCCCTTTAAATTGCCATGGGTACATCATATATGTTATTACTGTGATAATCCAAACTTTATTAAGATAACCTAGTATTAATCGAGCAAGCCTGCGTGTTGTTCAATCTTGCTCATAAAGTATTCACATCCACCTTAGTTGCATATCTCAACAATCGAATGCATCCATGTTAATTGCATCCATGCATCCCCATCATTTTCTAATTTGCTTCTTAGTTTTCCTTTTCTCTTTTTGGAGGTCATTTGCTTCTTACCAGTGTTTCGATTATTATGGAATTCTTGCGCATGATCACCATACTTCTCCAAGCAACGAGACAAGTTCACAAAAATACTCGCTAAGATTCCCTTAAGTTTATTTCATGCTTTGCTATTGGTTATGGTTAATTGCTAGCTTGTATTGTGGAAATGATTGCAATGTGATAGTGATGGCGAATCACTAGTGTTGCTAGGTTTGAATGTGTTGCAAGATCAGCGAGGATCTTTTAATCGGACTAATGCAATATAAAATCCCTAATGGTGAGATGCGAGTGCCGGGGTACTGTCACCTACAGATGGATCGATCAGGTGGATTTAACCTAATTCGATACCGATGTTGTAGGACTTTACCTGTCACCCACGATAGAAGACTTACCGCAATGATCGGGTAGTCGAGGTCGGCCAACCTCGAACTAACGGCATTCCGGAAGTACTTCCCTTGGTCAAACCTTGTTTGGTTTGCTCAGAACATTTGATATAGTCTTGTTTGACTATCTTTAAATGACCCCAAGCTTGTTTGACTTGATGTGATTATTGGATATGAGATTCTTGGTTGAATTGATTCATATCATGCCCCGGAGATAAACTTGTTAATGTGATATTTGTTGATATTGTTTTATCAATATTGTCCATGTTGTTGTTTATCATGCCCTGGAGATAAACTTGTTCATGTGATATTTGTTGATATTGTTTTATCAATATTGTCCATGTTGTTGTTTATCATGCCATGGTAACATACATATTAGTAATTGATTCTTGATTAATAGCTTTGCTGAAATTTACATGGGATGAGTATATAAATGTGGCTTGCAAGTACGAAAGTACTTACGGAATTCAATTCCGAAACCGTTACAGGTGAGACTAATAGGAATGAGCTCTACGTTGCTGATTTTGTGAAGAATCGACGCTCTTTTGCAAGTTTATCCTTCACGGTCACACGTGTGGGTTACGTGTTTCTCAGGTAGATGGTAGGGCTGCCATCTTAGGGTTTTACTTTTGTGTTCGCTGCTGTTTTTGAGATTTGAAGTCCTGTATTCAGCCTTCGAATCGTAAGTTATGTGGTATGGAACCCCTCCCGGGTAAAAGGTAACCTATGTATCTGTTAAATCCTTCTCAGTAGAGTTTGAACTGTGATATGAAGTTGTTAAATCGTGATCGATCCATATACAGTGCGTGTATGTTTGAAGTATATGGAATCGATCATAAAGAAGTGACGCCTCCTCTTAGTGTTCACTTCGTGGAGTATTTTTGGTTGAGTGACCCGCTAGCTGAGATGTAGTGCCGGCTAGGCAGGGTGTGGACTATTGTACTGGGCTCTCGAGCGACCCACTAGCCTCTGGGCTAGGTTAGGGTGAGGGTACGATGGTCGGGCTCCTCCGAAACTACTTTGCTTAGTGACTCAAGAGAAGCGCCAATTCTTTACCGGACTTTGATTTCATTGTCAACCCCTGCTTGCGATAAGTGTGTCCTTGCCCAGCTTAACCAATCGTGAGTGCATACGACGTCTAGTGAGAGTATGGTGGATTGGTTAGGTGTCGGACTGTCCAGCAGTGAAGGCATACGACGTTTTGGTGAGCGTATGGTGTGCTAGGCAGTTTCTCTCGGGTATTCGGATCTCGTATCGCAGCGGGAGTTGGTTATGTGATCGGGGTCCTGACACTATACAATGTAATTATGTACAATCACGGTCTACATTCGTGTTATACACACTAATGCCACGTATATGTAACTCCTACCTTCTCTATGTATAGATTAACAATGGAACAATACGAAAGGAACACGTAAAGGTAGAGTTCCTCGACCCACACATGGTCTCTGCACATAAAATCAAAGAGAATGAAGACTTTATCAGCAAGTACGTGTTGCTTGGTCAACAAGAGCCCAGTTCTTTTGACAGCTTATGGTGGCTTATGGCATAAGCCGCCCCCTCCCCAGCTTATTTTAGAAGCTGCTCCCAAATTTTTTATGGCATAAGCCGGGTAGTTAAGGGTTAACTAGTTTAGAAGCCTCAAAAAATTTTAGAATTGGCTTCTAGAATAAGCTGGGGAGGGGGCAGCTTATTTTGACAGCCACCAAAAGAACTGGGCCAAGATAAAGGAATTCATACTTCTTCCATACAACCAGACGTAAGTGTTGCACTAGCTACGTTCATTTGAACTTTATCCCCCTAAATAACTTCAATTCAATAAACGTGGCAACAAAACTATGTGCAGGGAGCATTGGATTCTTGTTGTCGTTGTACCACACTATCCAAGAGGCATGTACTTGGACTCATTATTGCGATCGAACTTTGACGTGGAACTATTTGGAAGATTTCTAAACAAGTAAGCATATTTCCAACATATATACCATTCACTCCTTTTGCATTGAAATGACTAAGGCAAACTATTTGGATTTATGTAGGCTGTGACAAGATGGAAGGTAAATATGGCACTATGCTACTAATACAGGATAAGGGCATTAAGGTATTCTTCAAACACAACAATACTATATCATAAATTGTACTAATGATTGTCTCACTCTAGTAACCAAATTCTATATTATTCTAGTGCCACCAACAAGAAGGAGAAACTAGCGTTTGTGTCTTCTATGTTTGCCACAAAATAGAAATCATAATCACAAATTTGACAAAAAATGATTATAAGGTTTCACAATCTTGCTATATTCATTTTCATATTTATCTTGATTTTATAAATTCATGACCGTAACATATATTTATTTTGACATGGAAGCCCATCCCGAAGACGGCATTGCTTCCATCCCATCTCGATAGAATATGAGAACTCATCGCCGCCTTCCTTCTGAGAGAGGTCATCGACGATAACGGTCAATTCCATGCCTATGATTTGGAAGAAGGCGAGTTGATCAAAAATTGATGTGAACTTCTTATTAATATGATATATATGCATGGGTTGTGATGAACTTGTATACTTTGAAATTGATGCCGAGTATACTTTGTGAATGAATTTGATATGATTTGATGCCGAGTGTGAATAATGTGATATGATCTATGAATTTGCTATGGATGTGATACATATGTTTATTGTTCTGTTTTGTGATGTCATATCCTGAGGCCAGTCTATAAACTAAAAATGAATATTCCTGTCAAAGACCATATCATAGATGGTTCTAAATGAAAAACCGTCTGTGATAAGGGGATATCACAGACGGTTAGACCGCCTGTGATGACATGATAATATCAAACTCATGTCTTCAAGCGGTTCATAAAACCACATGAGATGTGGTGATCACACGAGATCAGGTGCCTGTATAGTCTGTATGATGGCATTTTATAGAAGTGCCGTCGAAGACCTTTTGCAAATATAACTGCCCCCACAGTCTTACCGTGTTGTCGCATGAAACACACACTACTATAGAAAAGACCATTATAGATGGTTCAGAAACACCATTACAAACGGTTTCTTGAACCGCCTGTAGGCAAGGGCCTGTGATGATCCCCTGTCATCACAGGCGGTTATAAGTAAAAACCGTCTGTGATGAGCCTATATTGTAGGCGGTTCTTAGTAAGAACTGCCTGTGATAACCCTATTAAGAACCGCCTGTGATTCCCCATTACCACAGAAGGTTTTCATATTGAAGCGTCTGTGATGTTATTTAACATGAATATCATTTCACAGATCATATCACATTCACATAAGTTCACAGATTGATTATATCACATTCACATAAACCTCACAGATCATATCACATTCATATCATATCATAGATAATATTATATATATATGAACCACCAACAAAGCACATAGTTCTTAAGAAACAACGAAATTAAAGTTGTTCACAACCAGAAGTTCCAACCCATAATATAACAAGATAAAAATAACTACTCTTCATCGTCAGGTGAAAAGCTAAACGCCTTGAATTCACGACCAACGTCTAGACTTGCTTGAGCTAGAGCATCAATCTTGGTAAATTCGATCAAGCTACCACCCCTTCTGAAGTTTTGCACAGTGACCTATCAACATCTTTGTCTTCTTCAAATGCAACTAGAACAATAGCATGTATGTAGTGGTTAGCAACACTGAATTTTGAATGGCCAAGAAAGTTCCTCAAGCGTTGAGGCAACAATGAAAGATGGTGTGAAATTTCTATCCACAACGTTAGCACACACAACATTGTTAGTAGCTCCAAATTGTATTTTCAGCGCATTGCGGGTAACTTGAGAGATTTTAAAATTCTTCCCTATTTGCTTTTCTGCATCGTCAGCAAAACTCTACAATATTCCAATGAAAATCAGTTTAGAATTGAATTAACTTTGCATTCACCATATTAATTTAGTTTTGAAAAAACAAAGCATTACTCATCACACAATACTATTTGGTTCAAAAAATATTAACCTTCTTGGCTAAAGAAGAGCCGCCTGTAGCTTCGGAGTCCATCTTACGTTTCTTCGATTGATCAAATGACTTGTCCATCTAAAAAATATATATGCAATGATATTGTATAAATTATGAGAGACTAGTGCATTAAAATAATTCTTTTGAAACTAGCTTCAGTAGATCAAAAGCATGAATTTTAGTTACTGCAATGATACACTTCTCATACAACATAAATAAACCCTAAAGATCTTAATTAACATATATTGATCACATACAAAAAGAAAATCTTAATTAAGAGCTACAGAAGGACATGCTTCCAGAAACACTAAAATTCCTAACTCCACAATGTCAATCTAGGCCCCTCTATGATAGGCAGCTGTTGATCCATCACATTCAGCAAACCGCTACAACACTAGAAGCATATATGGCAACTTATAATATATGCATGCAAACCGTTACAACAGTATTAGAAGCATATATGGAAGATCTGGGGAGAGGGCGAGGGCAACTTATAATACATACATTCAGCATATATGGAAGATCGATCTAGGGAGAGGGCGAGGATAAGGGCGGCTTATTACCTCCGTGGCAAGGGAGAGATTGACCAGGCAGGAGAGGAGATCGATCTAATGGAGGCGTGCGGCAGCGAGACGTCGCGCGACGTATATATCGTACTCGGTGGAGGAAGAGGAGAGGCCAGCGGTGATGGTGGAGGAGTAGATCGGAGGCCAGTGAAGATAGTGGAGGAGGAGAGGAGGCCGTCGACGATGGGCTATATAGGGCTCGGGGGTGGTGCGTGCATTTTGCTATATAGGGCTCGGGATGAAGGAGACGAGGGGGCAAAGAAGATGAGGGGGCTCAGGGGAGATGAAACACTAATGAAGAGAACATGAAATGATGCCGCTATATTAAGTCTCGGGCGCCTTGTCACAGGCAGTTTCCAAATAAAACCGCATATGATAACATGAAATGATGCGGCTATATTAAGTCTCGGGCGCCTTATCACAGGCGGTTTCCAAATAAAACCGCATATGATAATCCCCTTATTGAACTGCCTGCGATATGTTACGTCGATATTGCAGGCGGTTCTTAGTAAAAACCGTCTGTGATGTATGATTATCATAGGCGGTTCGCATCTCTCCGAGTTAACCCAGGCGTTTCTCTTTGTAAATCGCCTGTGATCTACTGTAACAGAGATGGGTTTTTCGGGATCCACCTGTGATATGAGGTCTTCTATGACCCATTCTGTAGTAGTGACAGATTTATACTCAGCCTAATTAACCAAACGGTGTTTCCCGCAAAAAAAATATATTTAACCAAACAGTGGTCTACACATGCATACGCAGACTCGTTTGAATATTGTTACAATGTCTAGTTACCTAAATACAGCCACCTTTTTTAAGCCAAACGCCTATCGATTTTGCCAATGCTGCAAGTAACTATAGTATTATTCGTAGACTAGTATATTGCGCGTATAACCGGCATGTAAAACTTCTGTTTTTCAAACTAATGGTTTTAAAATACTTTCCATCCAAACATGGTCTAAGTTGATTTCTCTCTTTTTCCCCCTAGTTCTTTACTGGCTTCATGCTACCAAATTTCGGTGCCAACACATTGACCGAAGTGGAAATAAAATTTATTACTCGTATATAAATCTGCACCGATACTTTGGGTAGCATCTGTAGTGCAAAGGAAACAACCTTTGGAGTGGCATAGTATTAGCGGAAATTTCATTCTAACAAGTAGGTCCGTCCAGAATATCATTCTCACGTAGGAGATCTACGTACTTGTAGTCTTGTAGAGAACCTTGTGAACAATTACTGATCGACATTAAGCAAATTGACGGCAGGCACAGAATTGGCAGGTCACCGGTATCACGCCGATTCAACTTGCTACACTCGTAGTTTTCTGAACTCGTTGCCAAATTGGCCCCGATCGGTTGCCAAATTGGTACGCTAGCTTTATGTGCCATTGCTGCTGGCAGGTCTTAAAAGTATCACTAATGCTAAATCGTTGTAGTATACCACTTACTACCACCCTTATTTCTCTCTTACTCTCACCACAGTGAAACAGACCAATAAAGGTCGCCACTGTGTGCACGTGTGACGTATATGATTCTGGGCAAAAAATAACTTCACTGTGCAGTGTTTGTACATATACACTTTATTGCGAGCAAATTAAATCCAAAACTACAATTGATACGAGCTAGACGCCGAGAAGGAAACAATTGATCGGGAAAAGCCAGCACCTGCTGCACGTACGCGGTACGCGCGTAGGCACGTGACTGGTGTCATGCAAGAAGTAAATTCTGGCCGCGCAAGTAACATGCATCGGTCACATGGGTCTGGCCAGCCTCCATTTTGACTCGAGTGATAAGCACCCTTAATTTGTGGCAGACTTCGTTGCTGAAAGTACGGAACAGGTTGGTAATCGAGCCGTCTATCACACGTATTTAAGTCCTTATCAGTCGCATCTGCGTTCATCCGGCAGTCAACATGTACGTGTACGCGTTTCACCTGCAACGTGCATGTATTACCGGGCCGATCCCTGTTGTAGTTAAGATGCGTCACGTGTGTATGTTCGTACATGGCTGACGCCCATATTTCCGGGCCTAACGTTTTGCATTATTATTACTCGTACTAGTATCTTTTATTTTTCTTTTGCATGACACTCGTACTAGTTACTAGTAGGTGATAAACGGTACTCCCTCCGGTATAGAAAAACAAATCGTTTTGGTCTTCTACGGGAAGTCGCCTAAAACATGTCGTTTCTAATTTTGAGATGCTTTTCTCCCTGTTCTCCCTGTTCGGCTAACAACGACGCCTCACAAGTGATTTGCAAGGGAAGCCGGCCCTATCTCTCTAGTTTTCCTTTTTTCATATGAGGAATTCTGAATTTATTTGAACCTGTAACCTTCATGCACTCCTTCAAAACTAGTTGAAGTGTTACATAAATTCTGTTTGCTTTCCGTGGACAGTACTCATGGAATGCCTGTTTCATGATTACAACAAGTAATAGTTAGTATAAAACCGATATTGAACTATTTTTTGCATAATTCTAGTATTGCTTTACCTCTTGAACGACTAGAACAAGATCTTCAACCGTTTTTGCAGTCTTCTTGTATTGAATGGATTGTATAGCACGAAAGAATCCCAAATCTAGAATGTTGAAATCCGGTGAATTGGGTGGTTGACAAATTAACCGAATATCAAAACCTCCTTGCTTAGCAGCTTCACAAAATAGTGGACCATCAAGTTCTAAATGGGATGGTGCATTGTCTTGTACGATGTAGATTGGTTTGTTGATATCCTCGCGTGGCTACTTCGCTCGAATAGCCGGCAACACCTTCTCAACCATGAACTCTCTAATGACGTCTCTAGTGATTGAAGTGATGGGCTTCACTACCAATGTCCCAGCTTGCCGGTTCACACTATTTCTTTTAGCACGGTCATAAGTCACAAGAGGAAAGTACCCAATCTTCCCATCAAAAGTGCAAACTCCATTGTTAAATCTTGACCGAGCACTTACACACAAGAACATGAGTCTAGGGATGTAGTTCTTATTCTTACAAGTACGGTGGGGGCTCATCTTCATCGGGAAGCAAGTAATACTTTTCAGATTTTTGAGTAAGAAAGAACCATTTCTCATCGATGAAAACGTGCTCAAACAAACCCTTAAACCTTGGATTATCAGGCAAGCTTTCAGGTTCAACCATATTCACACACCATTGTAGCCGAGCCTTCTTGTTTGCATCGGTCAAGTGTGGTTTTATGCTATTTGAGTGGCGCCTAAGGTGACCTTGTCGCATGAACCTAATAAGCTTGGATTTGCTAATACCTAGAATTTTACTCACATCTTGTAGGGTCATTCTGTCCTTAAGGGCAACATTGCGCAATGGCTCCAAATTAACTGGAATTGGCTTACGACCTGATCTACCTCTCTTTCTTGAACCAACACTAACTAGAATGCCCTGATCAAGGTTTCCTTTACCTTTATTCCACAAGCGCTGAACAGTGCGGATATGTAATCCAAATTGTGTAGCAACTTGGCTGGTAACATGCTTCGCTAGTTTTCTATTTGTGCTTCTAGCTAACAAGGTTTGGTACACTTGTTTTCTTACTTCCTCAGTCATATCTTTCCTCCTACCAGTACCAAAAAATGATTACAAGAACCATCATTAGTGAACAAAAAAACATGCATATTTACATTCGACCGTAGCACTAGGAACAAACAGAATTGGAACACCATCAAAACAGAGAGAAAGATGGTAATCACAAAGTTGAAATACGTTGCACTTACCAGCAATGTCGTCTACAGGTGCTTCAAAGTTTAAATCGATCCCACCATCATGTTGTGACTCCATGTTTAAATTAAACCCTATTCAAAAGAAAACTAAGTACCGATGGCATATGAACAAATGGTTGCACGGCAAATGAAAAAAGAAGAACTGCGTTACCATTGTGATCTTCCCATAGAGGCTCCACGTTTAGATCGAACTCGGCAATGAAGCGTTGTTCCGGCTCCATGTTCATGGCCATCTTCTCCTACACTTTGTTTGGAATTTCTTTGGTTCGGTCAGTTGCACAACAGGCTTCATTTTGTGGCGTTTAAATAGACCAGGAAACGAGCGAAACATCCAGCGCGAAAGACAGCGGGAAGGAAAAACTGTGCATGCGCGCCATGCAAAAATCGCCGGCCTCCGACGCGCCAACATTTCCAGCCCACGCCCCACGCACATGGCCATGCAAAAATCGACGGCCACGTAAAAAATGAGGCCCGCGAGGAATCGAACTAGTGCCTCTCGCTTCAAAGCTCGCGTTAGTAACCAGTTAGATAGAAGGAGATTGTTGAATACGAGGGACTTTGCATGCTATTTAATATGGGCAAAGAAGGAAAAATACCCCCTAATTAATCACTCCTTGGTATCTGAAATCATGTCCTAAACGACTTGTTTTTCTATACCGGAGGGAGTACAGCCTACGGTGCACATGATGTGCTGGCCAGCAGTGTGATCGGTTGTTGAGCAGAACGAATGGACATTTGGGTCTTTGGGAGAGTGCAATGCGCAATCAAGTTCATTTTCTAGTTTCTAGACTGCGCATGCCATTTCATTTTCTTTGATTTCTTACTAAATTTTTATTATCAATTAAACTCTTTTTATCATTATTTTAAAATTGACCTCACCTAATTTTTTTTCATATCTAACCCTTTTAGAGGTGCTACGGACAATGGCGCCACAGCAAAACTCATACCGTGTTGACGTGGCTGTCGGAAACTGTGGCCTGCTGACGTGGCCGAGGCTGCAGCACCAGGCATCTTGGGGTCGTAGCTGTGGCACCATGACCCATGGTGCCATAGTGGGTATACCCCTTCGTCCCTGAACCCAACCTTGTCTGTTCCTTCATTCTCTCCTCTCGACCTTCCGCGGCTGGACCGCCTCCTTGGCCTCCTTGCCCCCTCCCGCGTGAACCCTCTGGTGAACTATCTGCTCCGTACGCGTCCACCACGTCCTCTATTGTGGGAGGGGCTCCCTGGACTTACGGAAACACAGGTGAGACGTGTACCCCTGTTGTAGAGGACTTACCTTTGTCTTCTTTGCATAACCCTAGGTTCCGGAGTACACGTGTCCTCCGGACGCGAGCCTCGCACGATGGGGCCCGGAGTACATGTAGGGATACGGGTAGGCTACACTAGCGCAAAACAAAACTTTCTACCGCGTAAACTAGGAATTGCTGTAGCAATAGATCACGAGATTACCCCTTGTCACACAGAACCGTAGAGGAAGTAGAGTCGATGCAGCGGAAGCAGCTGTAGTCGTACTGCCTTCTCCTCCTCGTAGTTCCCTCGAACAGTTCGTCTCCTCCTCGTGGTTTCCTTCGGACAGATTGTCCAAGCGCCACAGCTGCAACGCCTCCAAGGTATCCACACGTTCAGAGAGGAACGTCACTCGTCCGGATTGCTAGATCCAAGCGGGCAACTTTAGGCGTGGGAGGGGTGACAGCTAGGGTTTCGGGAACTCTGAGTTGGCTTAACTCTAACACGTCCGTCCTCCTCCTTATATAGACGCCCCCATAATGGGCTTCTATGTTAAAGGCCCATTAGGACTCAATGCCTAGTCTAATTCGGATTCAAATCCGAATTAGAGCTCCTAACCCTTAAGTGTGCGACCCTATAGGTTCACGCACGTTTAGACATGAACCAAGTACTCCTACTCGGGCACTAATTGATAGCGGCCCCTAGCAGGACGTGCCAACTCCCAAACGTACGTAAAGATCGTATCGGACGAACCATCACAATGTTATGTATGCAACTCCCTTTGCCTCACGATATTTATCAAGCTCAAACTCGAGCTTGATAGCTCTTTCTCGATCATGTGTCTCGGAATCCTTTACCAGGTTAACTCTTTAACCTAAGTAGCACGGCCATGCATTTCTGGATCCGATCACTAGAGGGGCCCTGAGATATCTCTCTCATCACAGAGAGGGGCAAATCCCATCTCGATTGACCATGACTCGCATCATGCTTCATGACAAATAAGAAGACAACCTTTATGACTACCCAGTTATGGGTAGCGTTTGGCAACCCCTAAGTAAGTCATTTACACATATCAAGCATATATGACAATCACAGGTCAAAGGACATAGCACACACATTGTGTCTAAAGTTGGGTCTGTCCAACCTCATGATCCCTAACATGTGCTCATATAATTGGTTCGACATCTCTATGTCCATGACCCGTGAAATATGATCATCAACCAATATATATGCTAGTCTATTATTCATATGTGTCCTCACATGAGTTCCGACTAGGGACCAATTTAGAATAATCATTCAAGGTTAGTATGAGTTCCACAAACAAGTCACATACTTGCTAATCATACAAATGATATTATTCAAGGAACATTTAATAAATCATGGATACAATGAAATATGATCATCCCTATGATTGCCACTACGGCATATTTCTAACAGTACATGTGTCCCCCAGACGTACGCCTCCGGTATGATGTCCCGTGCGGCGTGTCGTACCAGACATCACGTAGATGCTAGGGTATATGCCTCCGTAGGTGGCATGGAAAAGACTTCCAAGTCCTTGGCCGTACGAAGAGTAGGGGGTAATACCATAAACTGCCTAGGGGCATAATTGTAATCTCATGTTGCGCCCTCTCCGGCCTATAAATAGGAGGGTGCCGCCCTCCATTGGGGGTACGGAATAAAGTCACCTTAACTCTTTCACTCGCTCAGAATTTTGCTAAGTGTTGTTGCTACTCCGTGCTTTGTCTTGCCATCCCCTGCGCACACCCCGCGTAACCCAGCACTCAACCGGGGGTTCCACAAATTCACTGTCCGACCACGTAGTCGACGACAGTTGGTGCCATCCGTGGAGACCGAACAAGATGTCACGCGCAAAGCGAGAGCAACAACCACTTAGTCGCGGGAGCCATGCCTCCAAAAGCATAGAAAGACACCAAGAGAAAGTCCACGAGTAGCTCCTCTACCCTAGCAAGAGCTACAACTACAAGGGCTCGGGCACGCATGGCGGATGTGGGTGTTACATTCACACGCACAGAGGTCTACTTGCCCACTGCACCTGCGGAAGGCACAGTGGAGGCCATTCTCGAGCAAGGGGCTACATCGGAAGCCCCCCGAGGGATGATCACCCATTCCGTGGCGCGTGCCCCTACTCCGGGATGATGCGAGGTCACATACCGCGTGCCCGGACGCCGAAGACACCGCGTGCACTCGCGTGGTAACATCTTGTCGCGGCGCTTGCCCCCCTGCTCCGGGATGATGCGAAGTCACATTCCACGTGCTTGGACACCGAAGATGCCGCGTCTGCCTGCGTGGTAACATCTCGCCAAGAAGCCAACAACGCCATGTCCGTCTGCGTGGTAATGTCCCGCCGTGGTGCGCGCCCCCTGCTCGGGGACGACGCGAAGTCACATACCGCGTGCCCAGAAGCCAGCAATGCCACGACCGCTTGCGTGGTACCATACCGCTGGGACACAACCCACTACTGTGGAGTGACAACCCTTAACACATGCTGGCAACATCACCTGTGCTCGTGCGATAGCAGCGCCCTTGGAACACATGACTTCTCGCAAATCCCTAACAGTGACTAGCTACACCGCAAGTTGCTTGGTTTTTTTCGTTGGGAGCATAGTGCATCACTCCGCTACCCCTTATTACAAGCAAGGAACATCGTCTTGCTGCACTATTACATGCAAAAAATGTTGTATACAAACTAGGATATTGAACGGCCCTCATGATTGACAATGGCGAAGGGATTGCACAGCAAACACGTGGAGGGGATGACGCATCACCGCTGGTGCGGGATTGACCAGGACACAATGTTTATACGACATCTCCACGAGGGGCTGGATGTGGACATGCCTTACACTGTACACCTCAGAGCAAAGCCCTGCAACCAAAACAAGGGGGATGAAAGCTATGGCAAGACAACAAGTGAAACAGGGAAACTCGTAACTCCCACCGAAGATCATCACAAATAATAACCATCGATCACACGAATCTTGGATGGCAAGTAAATATCTTAGGAACTCCGTGGGGACTCGTCCGAGGAGTCACATGAAGGGAAGTCGTGGATGTTATCGACACCAGCTACACCTGCACATGCGACATAGGTCGTTTGCATGTGGGGGACTCTCTCCATCAAGCAGTGTTTCCGCACTCTCCGTGCCACACGTCATGGGACTCCATCCCATACCGCGGAACCACTCTGCCGCATGTTTGTGAGGCTTCTGCTATGCGCTACTTGACTCCTCCGTACATGATAGGACCCCCGAAGCTCGAAGCTCCATGTCACTCCCATCACGCCCAGGGTTTGAGGCCCATAGGCCCAAAGGCGGAAGCGACGACAAGCTCGAGCAAGGGGCTCCGACCCTGGCACTAGTTCGCAAGAAGGCCGTTCAAGGGGCATAATGATTGTGTGAGAAGTGGCAAGAAAACATCCTCAATGAATGGTAATTTCCGCCACATCATGAGAACAGTAGATGACCGCCACGAATGGTCGTGTGGCAACATCCCACGATGACACATCCACGCACCAATGCTTTGTGAAGATGCAAAGTCGCACCCAGTATCCCCAAAGGCTAACGTGCTTGTGGACTTAGATGAATTCGCAGCTGCATCCACGTGCGCGCTTGCTTTGGGACTTAGCCATTTTCACTTGGTGTCGACACAAGCTTGCACATATGGCATTGCCATTCATGCCCACATGTTCTCGCTTCCAATGGCATACTCGCTCTTCAAGACTTAGCCGTTCTCACGGCCACATCCACGTGCGCTTGCACCTCCGGCGTCGTTATCCACACCTGTGCCCTCGTGCGCTCGCTTCCGGTCTCAGTGAGGCCATGCTCCAAATGCAGCACGGGAACCCCGGGCGTCATGCGCTTGCTCTAGACGAGGCACATTAGTCCGGAAACCCATTTGCTCCAGACACTGTATGCCTTCCCTGATGTCTGCGTGCTTCATATGCAGTGCGCCAACTCCGGGTGCAGCCCAGGCACTCCGAATGTTCAAACCAGATTGCAGCACATCCACTCCAAATGCAGGCAGACCACGCACTCGTACTCTAGATGTTCAACCTTGTCGCCGCTTGCGCTCTGGGTGCAGCTCGCATGCTCTGGATGTTCAACCAGGTCACCGCTCGTACTCCGGATTCTCAACCGGGTGGCCTACTCTGGATATTCGTGGGCTTTTCCCCCAACTCTGGGAAAGTTGGACACTGGGCTTCGGACCGCTGGAGCGGGACAGCTGGTCTCCGGAACTACTACTCCGGGTTTGCTCCGGACCCGCGGAGTACCACCACCCACTACTCCGAGGCTACTTTGGACTGCCGGCCCGGGCTTGCTATTCCGGGTTAGGCCACCTTGCGCCGGCCTGTTACTCTGGGTCGCCCCCAGACTTGGTCCCCCGCAGTACTCAGGGCAGTTTGCGGGGCTCCTACCAAAATTTTTAATTTTATCTTACATAATTGCAGCTAGATGGATTTGATCCCCCAACCTCCTACATCTCAAAGGAGTGCTCCACCACTACAGCACTGAACACTTGGTGATTAACAAGAAGACATCATCATACTAGTAAACCAGACAAGATAGTTGAATTGTTTTTATGTTAATTTGTCCCTCAAATTTTGTCACTCTATATAGTTCATGAAGCTAATTCTTGCAATATCGAATGATCAAAGCTGATTATTGGAAGTTCATCTGAATCTTGCCGTGAAGCCCTGATGGTCTTGACACTTTGTGATCATTCATCTGAACAGACAAGCTTGAGGTTTCCGAGACATGTCTTGCTGCAGTCCCAACCAAAATAGCTATCTTCCACTGAATTGTACTTGCGTTCAGCCATTGTAGTTAGGGGAAACAACGTAGCTGTTAGGCAGATGGTGTAGGCAAGTATATGCTTACTTGCTGGTGAGTAATGTTGTGGTATATACACATTGACATGTGACTCCTCCCACATGAAGCTCAAAGGGATGTGTCGCGAGGATTTCGTGGCAATATACATTTCTAGTAGGATTTGGGGAGCGCAAGTGAAAGATCTAAGCGGGTTCACACAAGAGATTTTACCGAGGTTCAGGCCCTCCTATGGTGGAGGTAATACCCTACTCCTGCTGATTGTACTGCTGATCTTGTGCGAGAAAGGTTACAAAAAGGTGGTGGTGGTTTCTTGTCTAGAGGTTGAAGACGATGCGTAAGAGTCTAGCCAGCCCTTTGCATGGGGTTCTTGCCTTGCCTTATATAGGCTTTACATATGCTGACTCGGCCAGTCGGCCGAGCTACTGTAACTGCGTACTTTAATTTGCGTCTTTATTCTGCATAACTCTCCGAGTAACGCCAGCCTTCACGCCAGCGAAACGCTTGCCTTGATGAGGTTGTAACGCCAGTCTTGATGACACCCAGACGTTGCTTCCGTGTAGGGCTTCACCTGGGCCTTCATCCGAGTGGGCCTCCGTGGGACTCCCCGAGCCTGCTGGGCTGACTCCCTGTGCTGGGCCTACCCGGAGGGGTTCCCCCCATCAGTAGCCCCCGAGTGCTTCAAGGTCTCGACACGGATGCCGGCTGGTGAGCAAGCTGCGTATTCTCAAGTCGCTGGTAGAGAGACCTTGATGGACTCCCACAATACGTGAAAAAAGGTTAAGTTTGTGCTAAGTGTGGGGAGTTTCGGTGATACCCGCGCTTTCCTGCTGGGGAAGTCGGCTAGTGGCCTTCCGGGAGGCATATCATAAATTTCGAGTGAATCCAAAATAGCGTCTGGGCTTGTTCGAGTGGAACGTTGCCAACTTGTGCCCGCAGGGGGGACGCCTTCGACCTCCAGCTTTGAAACCGAGTCCTCGACCTCCGGCATTGAGTCCCGAAACTAGAAAACCATTTTGCGCCGCTGTGGCGCCTGGTTCTGAGTCAGGGACCATCTTGTGCCGCTGTGGATGCCGGGTTCGTCCTTAGCTTGGGTGTTGCCGAGTGACCTGCGAAACCCTGTTGGGTTGGTCATCGATACCCCTTTTTGTAGATCTAATCTGCTTTTCGAGTGGTGCAGTTGGTATGCCTCGAAATTATTTGATGGAATCGGCACAGCTCGTGACGTGACTCAGTGAGCCGAGCCGACTTCGAGCTGACTCGACGTCCGAGTGCAATTCGACTCGATCGAGCCGAACCCGGTCGAAGCCGGCTTGTGGTCACACGGAGCCGCCTTGACTGCACACGACGTCGCGTCAGCATTTAATGCGCGCAGTCGGTTGGACAGAGCGCCTGCAGCGCTGCAGCGCGATGATTTCATCTCGAGTCCCACGCGAGGCGTGCGCGAGACATCCGCTGCTGCTGCTGCGACTTCGCGGGGCGTCCGAAGCGACGGTTTGTTATGATTGCACCTCGAATCACACGTGCGGTCTGCGCGGGATGGCTGCTGACGTAATGCTCGCCGGCCGGGACGCCTGGGACGACAGGTTATGGCGAAAAAGGCGCCCCGAATCCCGCGAGATCGCGCGCGTGGGACAACGGTTGCCGTGGCGGTTTGCCGCCACGTGTGGCACACGACTGTCGACGGTTCGCCTCCCTCCTCTATAAAAGCGGGCGTAGGGAGACCGCGGTTCCCATCTACCTTCGTCTTCCTCTCACGCTAAATCCCTTCGCCTCCAGAGCCTTTCCGCCGCGCACTGTCTCTTTCCTTCCCGAGAAAACATTCGATCTGCCACCGCCTTCCGACCATGTCGCGCGTCGTCAAAGGAAAGAAGATCGACACTGGCTCCTTCTCCGCCACCGCGCTTCCTGATGACTGGAAGAAAGGCGACTGGGTCCCGTCGGTGGTGACCGATGACATTCTCGTCAGCCTCTCCACCGTGGGAATGCTGCCCCCGCGTTCGATCAGCAACTAGAGGGCGCCTTTCCAGGAGCCGGGTCCCGCTCCACACGATCACGAGCGGGTGCTGCTCATCCCGTTCATCGAGCGGGGATTGTCGCTGCCGCCCCACGACTTCGTGCGCGGTCTTCTTCACTTCTACGGCCTTCAACTCCACCACCTTAGCCCCAATGGCATTCTGCACATCGCGTGTTTCATCACGCAGTGCGAATGTTTTTTGGGAACCCGGCCTCACTGGGGGCTGTGGAAGAAGACGTTCGTGGTGAAGGCGCAGCCGATCAAGGCGGGCGGGCACCTTTCCATCTGCGGGGGAGCCGGCATCCAGGTGAAGTCCGGTGCCAAGTACTTCAAGATGCAGTTCCCCGACACCGTGCGGAGGTGGCAAGACGGGTGGTTTTATTGCCCGGATGAGCGCACTCTGACTGCACAGGAGGGTCTGCCGAAGTACGTCGCGGGTCCGCCGGTGTGGCAGAAATGCTGGGGTGCCAAGCCTTCCAGTGCGGAGATGCCGGAGATCGAGCGGCTCACGAGGAGGATCCAGCGACTCCAGGAGAAAGGGGCTTACTGGAGTCGACCTCATCGTGACTTGGCTGAGTCGGTGGATCCAACCGCTGCAAGCCAGGGCACACCCCATGTGGGAGTACTCGGGTGCGTCCGACTCGACCAAGGTCTCGTCTGCAGAGATTTCGGATCGCGATTTTATGGAGCTCCTCAGGAACTTAACCAAGGAGCGATCCGAGCTCACCAGGGTGCCACACGTGGTGCCCTACTCTACCGCCAACCCCCCGCCGACTGTAAGTGTTTCATCTTCCGAGTCAGATCCTTTATATTGTTGTTTCTTCATTTTTTCTAACACCAAGTTCTTGATGTTGCAGACTCTTCTCAACTTGAACTCCATGCCGCCACTCCCCCGAGCAAAGTCCAGCTCCGGAGGTGTTGGACAACGTGGAGGTTGACGAAGAAGCCCCCAAGGGTGGAGACCCGGAACAAGGACGAGTTCCGGTCGACTCGGGGGACGAGTCAGAGGAAGAGGCCCCCAAACCTTCAAATGGAGGCGCGCAGACGACGCCTCCGGCTCTGGGGCCTCGCGAGCTCAGGTGGGGTCGACTCAGGCGGAGTCGGCCTCTAAGCGAGCGCGGGCCGAATCATCCAGCCCCACGGTGCAAGCTGCCGCTCCTGCCGCCAAGCCGACTGCGCCCCAGTCGGCTCCCGCCGGTTCCTCCGGGGGTCCGTTCATCCTGGGGAAACCGAAAAGAAAAATGGTCCCCACGACCACCAGGTATGTTCTTTTGTTTTCTTTCACTTTTCAGCTGAAATAGAAGACGCTAAAGTCGGCCTGGTGTTTTGACATTGCAGAATCCAGAGGAAGTTCTCCGACAAAGTAGATTCCCAGCCCAGCGCCCCGACTCCAACACTGCCATCAGGGTCGGCTTCCCCGACTCCAATTTCCTCTGCGCCCCGTGCACAGTTGTCCACCGTGTCCGAGGAGGCACCGGAGTCAGGCGAGGGAGCAGGGCCAGCCGAGTCCCCGACTGCGGCTGCTCCCAACATGCCTCCGCCTGCCGCGCCCGTGGCGGAGACAGGCACCGGGCCAGTCATGGTACCGGCTGATGACCCGCAGCCCCTGCCGATTCCCGCCGCTACGGCGACAACGGAGCCGGTGACCGCGACTGGTGCCAACTCCGTGGAGCCGGCGGACAGGGCCTAGAGCCAGCCCCTCACCGAGTCTTCACCGGTGGCAGAGCGAAGCCTAGTGCTGGCTCCCGCGCCCGCGCCCGAAGAGACGGCACCCGACTCGTCGAGCAGCCTCGTGCCTATGCGCTGGAGCTTGCGGTATGGTTTTCATCACTATGGGTGCATCCTTTGCTGAAATTGAAGGGGAAGGATTGGACTTGGTGTAGGAGGAGTTCGGTGCATCCGTATGGGTGGACGGGGCAGCAGGGGTGCTTGGTGTATATGAAACATTGCGACCTGCAGAAAATTTACCTCTTGTCCTAGGTTGTTGATCCTGGTTTCACTTATCTTTCAGCTTTGCAAGCAAGATGGAATAATCATGTGATAGCATTATAATATTTATAGACCAAAATGTTCCAAATATAACGATTTGGACCACCTAAAAACCTAGCCATCATAGCTTCCTCAGTGTCAATTAAACCAGAACAAATCAACCCAGTTTTGGAGTTCCTGATAGTACTCTTCTATAGATTTAGTACCATGTGTTAATTATTGTAGTTTACTTAGCAAGTCTCGTGCATAATATGAGGGAATAAAGATATGTCTCAAGACCAATTTCAAATTACCCCAAGTAGCAGGTATGTTATGAGGATGTATCTATAGTGTTCCTTCCACCAAATAGAAACAAAATCAATAAATTTACAAGTGGCAGCCCTAACTCTCCTATCCTCAGGGTAATCATGACATGCAAAATGTTGATCAACAAATAATTCCTAAGCGAGGTAGGCATCGGGGTCATATTTACTGTCAAAAGGAGTCATTGTGAATTTTACTTTAGCAAACTCTTCATGGTCTCGTACCCCATGTCGTGATAGCGTACCATATCGATTGAAACATAGTTGTCGGTGTTGAAGTTGATTGCTCCTTTGTCCTCAGAGGCACCATTGTGGGTGTCATAGTACTCGTTGTGGTTCCCCGGTGTAGCAGTGCCTGACCCTGCAGCGTGTGCATGATTGCCGATAGTATTGGAAGCTTCAATCAGGATTCGCTGCGTGCGAATCACGGGGAGAGGTCGTGATGCAGATGCAGGTGGTGGTTGGGGTCGAGCTACCTCGTCCATGTATGCCAAAATTGCATCAAGCTTTGCATTGATTGCTTCTTGCGTCAATTGGATCACCTCATGTGTCACGTTGAGCTCCATTTGACTTGCTTCTAGGCTCTCAAATTGAGTGTTGGTGTACTTGTGGGTGGCCGCCAATAGCCCTATCCACTCGTTCACTAATGTAGCAACATCTGCATGTAGCCGTTGTGATCAATGCAAAAGATCTCCCATCAGTTGTTCTCCATCTCGTCAACCTACCATGGTTGGTGGAAGACAAGAACAAAAACACAAATATATTGTCCCTATAAACTACTAAGGTGTGGTGACGAGTCTCTCAACACTCAAGCCAAAATCACAATCTTACTAGTTCTTAGCCTGCTCACAGGTGGTGATCGACAGTCGGCATTGTCAAACTTGCACAATGTAGGAAGTGGAGCTTGGAAGGCTTTGTAAGTAGCAAGGATAAACCAAGATCAAAATAGCAATGCACGTTGAAAAGATGCTCAAAAACACTAGCCCTAGTTGCTAGACTTGGACTAGTACAAGATAAAATATTCCTATGCCCAGATTCTGAAATAATAGAGCGAAAAGAAGTCTGGATCCTCTGGGTGAATGTCTAGGTTGTCCAATACAAATCCGGACCCTGTGGGAAGCGGTCGGCCAGACCGGCTACTGCAAGCAGTCAGAATAGCGGGTGCGCTGTGGAATTTGTTTTATTTTTTTCTCTTTTTCTTTTTTTTCAGCTGCACGAATCGAGCTCGGGGCCGACTCTGAGCTGACATCTGGTGCTAGCTTCCTTTTCTTCTGGTCTCTTGCCGGCCTAATCTCCTCCAAAATTTACTTGGAGTTGTCTTCTTTTCCACGTTATGCCTTGGCGAGTGGTAGTAATTGTGGTGGTACGACCTTGGAGGATGTTAGCGAACTCAACCGGAAAATCTGCAGCGGGTCAGAGATGCACGAACACAATGACAAGAACTCTAACATTTTTCTTGGATGACACATGATGAAAGAAACTCAAAAAATAAGTTTGATCTAGTAGGAAAATTCTAACACAAACCAATCTGGTACCAGCAACTTAGCATGATTATTGCAGCAAAAATTCAACAATGCCTAGATTGAAAATTGTAGGCTCAGATTGATTTGGACAAGGGTAAGACAAAATTGATTTTTCCGGCTATACATGGATGATAGAAAAAGATGCAAACTAAACTACATTAGAGGTGCATGAGCAACCAAGTTTGCACTGATACCACCTAATGAGCCTATGGGTGTCTCGATCTTTCGATGAGAACACGATATCGATTTGCGTGGAGAAGACTCTGACAATCTAACTACGTTGTGTGACAATGGGGCACATTAGCATCGCTAAACCAACTCCGAAGGATTATTGGCCTTGCCAGGAAGCATGATCAACCTATCCACGAGGGATGTTTTCCTGCAAGCAATCCAAGAACAAGCAAGAAAACGAAAAGACAAACTCAATTTCGCAAATATAGATAAAGAATGAAAGTTTGATATGAGGTGGAATTCTGATAAGTAGTCTCGAACGGTGGTCGTCTGACATAGAGATGAAACAATGTAGTCTACGCATGGCTAGATCTATTTTCAGCGAAACCCGACTAAAACAGAGGTGGTCATGGAGTTTTTCTAGATGGAAACTCAACCCTGAGCTGAACAGATCCAAAATTCCCGAAGTTGGTTCGGTCGGCTTAAACTGGCCATGCGTGGCTTAAACCGGCCATGGTTTAAGCCGGTCGTGCATGGTTAAAACCAACCAGCGGCGTGGATTCTTCTTGTGGCTTCCTCCGGATGCGTTGATTCTTCACGTACTTGGTGTTCTCCTCTTTTGTCTTGAAACCTCACAGATCTTTATCCCTCTCGAGGAAATATTGGATGTAGTGAAAGTATTTGACATAGTGAATGTAGTGGAAAACGTGGATGCAATGGTGGGAGCCATGTCCTTGTCAAAACTTGATCATTATCCACGTGTCATCTTTCTTTTATCGAAAGATCCATGCCCTCAGCTCATTTCCCATTCTTAAAATGTAGTTTTGAAAGAGTGCGCATTTTTACAAATTTATTCATATGCGTATATGGTGTCACGTTGATGTTAACTTGTTTTTAAGCCTTGTCTGAGTAAGCAATTTACTCTTTTCAATATGACCGGCCAGATTGTGTTGCAACGGGCACGATGGGCATGGGATCCCCTCAAAACCACTTAATCAGCACTTTACATATAGCTCCTTGCAATCTGTACACCGTTTTGCGTATGACACTCTGTCTAGGGAGTTCCTCCCTCCTAACGTATCCCAAACTGGAGTTTAAAAAAAAGAGGGGAGATGGAACCATTCTGGAGCTTAATAATCAAAATAGCCTAAATTACACTATTAATCATATGCAATTGAATGAATGTTGATGGGCTAAGGCCCATCTCCCTAGCCAAATCTCCCTCTCGACATATCTTCTGGACCAAGGCGTTTTCACGGACACTTTGGTGTTCGTCGGGTTACTTCTCGTTGTTGTTACACTTATCATGTACCTACCTGGAGGTACACGATAAGTGTAACAATAATGAAAAAATATCGATTACAAGGAAGGAGTATTCGTATACACCACGCTACGTGCACACATCCATATAAATGCCCTCCATAATCACACTCTAAAATTAAACAAAATTCTGGATCAATCTGCAAATCTCACTAAATTCATACTGAACGAACCATGTATAAAAAGTGAGTGCTAAGAATATAAACTTTAGTGGATAAAGTTATACCTCTACAGCTTCACCATTCTACCCAGAGATGGTTCCTTGCCAAGAAGGTTCGGGTGGTGGTGCAAGGAATGATGGATTGGCAGCTTGGGTGAGACTAGAACAGAGAAGGTGGAATGGGAGGAACAATGCGCCCAGAGTGTTCCGAGAAACCAGCGTGTCTATTTCGTCGGTCGGTGTTCCGGACCTAATTTAGTTAGGTGGTTTGTCTGGTATCAAGGATTTTACATAGTTGTCTTCTAATCAATCGTGCTCTGTAAGACTTTCGGTCTAGTTTTTCTCAAAAATCGAGTTAATTCAATCTTCTTTATAGAATTACATGAACCCTCTACTTCTTAGACAAGGTTTGTCATTTTCACGTGAACCTCTTACCCTCTTGACGAAAGAAATGTCTAGCTTAGTTGCATTTAGCTTGTTCTTCCTTTTTTTTCAATGTAAGTTGTAAGTGTGAGCTTAGGGGCTAGTAAGTACATGATTAGCATCGGAATAGAAACTATCTATTAAATGCGAGTTGGTGGTATTAGTGATGGTATGTCGCTCTCCTACAGACCGTTCGATCGCTCATCAATGTTCAGGTTCGAGACGTTGGCATTTTCGTAATATGTATACCTATTTTTCTCAACTAACTCGCATAAATCTGTCTTCTCTAATCTCTTCTCTAACTAACTCATAACGTCCCTCATTTTCTCAACTAACTCGCACAAATCTCTCTTCTCTAATCTCTTCTTTAACTAACTCCTAACTTCCCCTATTTTTCTCAACTAACTCACACAAATCTTTGTTCTCTAATCTCTTATTTAACTAACTCCTAACTTCTCCCTTTTTTCAACTTACTTGCACAAATCTTTCTTTTCTAATTTCTTCTCTAACTAACTCTGAATCCAACTCAATTTTAAAAAAAATCTACCCCAGCCCATGCTCTCTCTCTCCCCCCTCCCACCTCACCTGCCTCCCCTACTAGCCAGGCTGCCCTAGTCACCGGCCAAGGGGAGGAAGAGGAGCTCAGTTGGGGCAAGGAATAGAGAAGCGAAGGGAAGGAGGGGAAAGGAGGAGGAGAAGATGAAGGAGAAGGAGGAGGAAGAAGAAGAAGAAGGGAAATTTTGGAATTTTGGTCAAATTTAGCGAATTCATGTCAACTTCAAGGTTTATGCTACAATGGTAGCCTCTAATTAGTCCCTATATGAGAATTGATGGACGAAATTGGAAGAAATCATGACCAATATTTGATCTAGGGTTTTGCAATTCAGAATAGCAAGCATAATTCAAAAAATGTGGTCAAACTGCGTCGAATTTCCAATTAACACAATTGAGAAGCTGTAGGTTTAATCATAAGTTTTCCAATGACACCGACTTTCCCCAAATCGGAGTTGTGGTTCAAACGTTACGGCCAAAATTTCTTACTGTTATGCTGTTTTTCTAGGACTGAGATTTGTCAAGCTTGATTAAATGGTTTTAATGGTACAATTAAAATATAGGTTCAACAAAAAAGTTATTGCAAATTTTTTGTAAATATTCATAGTGATACTTACATGATTTGAATATATGTAATTAAAGATGGAAAAATAATAGTGAGAGACAAGAAAAGGTAAGTGACCAGATTTTGTCAAGAAGCTCGATTTAGGGTTTTGTTGAGAGGCATAGGTATAGCTATAGCTCTACCAGTAGCTACGCATGGCAATGGGGGCACGCAAATGGGTCGCGGCGGCTTGAAGGGAGGTTGAGATGAGAGGAGAGAGAGCACAGATTGCGGTGAGTTTTATTGTTTTCTTTTTCCCAAATTGAGTTGGATAAGGAGATAAGTAAAATCCGATGGCCTCACTACCTCAGAAAACAGCTCTCCTGCACGGTCTCCACTGACGGGCATAAAATACCCGTCAGTAGTATTGTTCACCACTGACGGGCGAACAGGTACCCGTCAGTGGTTATTCGGTAGACCGTCCAAAACTCAGAAGAAAAAAAGTTACTGACGGGTTCAAAACGTTGCCCGTCAGTGAAAGTTAATTTTTACTGACAGGAAGTACCACTGACGGGCCCATTAATGTAGCATGTCAGTAAAGTGTGCTACACCACTAACGGGCCCAAATTATGGCCCGTCAGTGATGTTTTAACCCAAATCACTGACAGGCCCAAAATTCGGCCCGTTGGTGAAAATTTGGCCCGAACTATAAAGATCCCTCCTAACCCTAACTCCTCACTCCTCTCTCTGTTTCTCCTCACTGGCTGCCGCCCCTCCCCTAAGTCTCCCCCGTCGGCCGCACTCCTCTCACCTCTCCCCACTGGCCGCCGCCTCCGCCCCGACCCTCCGCCTCCGGTCGCCTCCCTCCGCCTCTCTCCCGCGCCGCCGGATCTCCCTCCACCTCTGGTCCCCTCCTCGACCTCGACGCCTCCTCCCCGACGCTGCCTCCCCGACGCCACCGGCCCAGCAGCAGCCGCACCACGCCTACTCCCGATCCGGCCGCGCAACCGACCGACCTCGCCTCTTCGCCGGCGATGTCCTCCGCCGTCTCCGTCGCCGCGGAGTGGGACTTCCTCTCCGACCGCTTGTACCGCCGCGTCACCGTCTACTCCCCCTCCCGCGGCACTGGTGGGGGCATCGTCGCCGCCGCGCCCTTCGGCGGCCCGATCGCTGCCGTCCGCCGAGCCCTCACGCCACCGCCTCCGGCCACCCTGTCGCCTCCTCCCTCTGTTCGCCTCACCTCCCCATGGCCGCGGCAGCAGCAGTCGCAGGCTCGCCACCGCCGTCTGCGCCTCCGCTTCGGTTTGATCCTTCGATTTGATCCTGCGTCTGCGCCTCCACTTCAGTTTTGGGTTAGGGTTTGATTTGCTCTCCTTTGATTTGATTTGATTTGCTCTCCTTTGATTTGATTTGGCAGGAAGTGAGCTTGCCGATTGCGAGGTGGATCAGGAGGGAGGCCCTGGACCCTGACGACACCGTGGTCAAGAAACCCTAGCTGCACGCAAGGAGTGGCGAGCCGTTCCCGACGCCCCGCACGGCCCTCCAGGAGCTCCGACGCCCCCAACGCAAGGAGAGGTACGTCTTCCCTCACGCGCGCACGGCCGTCGCTGAGGATGTGCAGGAAGAGGTCCCAGGGCATTCGGTGCGACTACGGCCTCCGGAGACGACGGCAGCGACGACGACGGCTACTGCACGGCGGCGGGCACGGTGAGCATCAGATCCAGCACGGCGGCGACGAGGCGAGACCTCCTGGACTCCATCGACGGCGACGAGCGCGGGAGGGACGGAGCGGCGGCGTCTCCCCGATTCAGGCGATGGCGACGAGCTTTTTTTTAAATCCCATAAAACCCACCACTGACGGGCCGAATCCTCTGCCCGTCAGTGGTGATCTACCCTCTATTGACGGGTCCGCCGCCCGTCAGTGGAAGTTAGACTTCGACTGACGCGACGTTACTGACGGGCGCTAAACCCGTCAGTGGAGGGGTTTAAGCGCCCGTCAGTGGAGAGGTTTTCTGGGGTAGTGCCTATATTGATCGGACTCACCAAAATTCGTTCAAACCCAGTCTGAACAAACTTACAGTCTATCCTGATCGATTCAATGATCGGACTCTCCAAAATTCGTTCAAACCCAGTCTGAACAAACTTACAGTCTATCCTGATCGATTCAATGAGAGAAATACAATCACGGTCTCGAATCTTCCATTCAACATATGGTTTAAAAAGTCAAATTTATCCCTTCGTCCCGAATTTTTGGTCAACTAGATTTTAATAACTTCAACATTTCTTTAATTAACTTTTGAGTCTTACAGTCGGAGGCCATGAGAAATGTGGCAGAGATCTACCAAAGTTGGAGAAGGCATGCACATAATAGCTGAACGAGGGGGATTGGATCAGGATGGTGACAAAGCAAAGAAATGACAAAGTGAGGGGGAAAGCTGAGGGATGACAAAGAGAGAGGAAGGGATAAACACAGGTGGTTGCCAGATCGGGAAGGAAGTGAGAGAAAGATGCCGACAATTGTTGTGAAAAAGCACACGTGTGTCACTTTTAACATGCATGTTCACAAAATAGAGTGACCCTTTTATCATTGTCTTTAGATATTTCTCTTTTGTCCTGTTGCAACGCACAAGTATCTTACTAGTCATAATTATAGCAAAAATAGATGAGCCTCTTACCAACAAACTGTACATAATTATGTTAGCACCTGGCTACACATACGTTTGGCAGATAACCGTCCCTTGTTGAATCATGAATCTTCATTTGTCTCTGCATCCCCCTCCCCCCTCCCCCCTCCTAAAAACATACACACGCACACACTCTTATCGCAACCTCCTATGACTAGTTCGTTGACAAAGAAGAATAGAAACAAAAGACCTTGTCTGTGACCAAACCTGACGAGGAAGAAAAAGGTCTGATGAGAAAACTGGAAATCTAGGCAAAAGAAATAAGAAAAAGGGTGACAATATACCCATCGATAAGGGCATCGTACCCATTTAGCGATAGTGTCAGTGACGGTAATAGCGAGGCCAGCAGTGCATCCTAGGCAAGGATAGGATAGCAACAAAAGATGGAGAGGTAAGGTGATGGTGGCGAGTACACGATTTGGTTGTATGCAGCATGATAGAGTGGCCAGTGATGTCGGTTAGCAGCAACAACAGTGAGAAATTAGAGGCTGCAGCGTAACTCGAGGAGAAATGGGAGAAGAAGAGGTCCAGAGAGAGAACGAGGAAGAAGAAGACAGAGAGAGACGAGAATTAATATTGAGCAAATCCAACGGTCATAAAAAGTAAATTAACTGATTTGCTGAAAAAATTGGATAATAAAGAGAAGTCTTCTCTACTCTGCACCGAAGATGCAAACGGTGCAAATTATTACAAAGTTATTATAAAGTCACTACCATAAGCATTAAGGAAAGCGATAAACTACACAACAAAGAGAAAAACTAAATAATATATCTTGTTATTAAACCGCTATTTATATTGGGACATAAATGTCCTAGTAGCTAGCTTCAATCTCCTAGTACCAAATACCATCAGCTCCTGCTCCAAGTAAAGACCAAATAGCAGCCAATTGATATGAAAAGAAATAGAATCTATAAGATTTATTCGTCTTTTGTCAAAAACAATACTCCATCCGTCCATCTATCTAAGGCACCTAATTTTTTTTGATTTGTCCATCATTGTAAGGCGCGTTTCAGAGATCGATGTAAATTTGATGCCATTTCCCCATCCTTGCCACCGTCGCCCCCTCCCTTCGCCCTGTCCTCACATTGGTCGAGGGAGGCAGGCATGTGTGCCATCGGTTTGAGTAATGGGGAATTAACTGCATCCCTGGAGTAGATGGATTTGACCACCGCCAGGGAGCTCAGCCACAGCGATGTCGTGGTCCATGTCAACAAGCACGGTGATGGTTCCAGGAGACCGTCATGGAGCGCGGTGACAATGTCGTGGACTCGCTTGACGGCGTTGTAGGGTGTAGCGACGCAATTGTGGACTTTGGCAACGGCGTTGTGGACTCACTGGATGGCGTCATGGAGCTCAGCGACGATGCCATGGACTTTGGTGACGACAAAGTCGACTCGCTAGACAGTGCATACGTCCCGGAGTCCCTAGACGGAGATAGCTTCCTGGACCTGCTCGACGGCGGCTTCATCCCAGACATTGTAAAGGGTGGTGACGGCTTCCTGGACTTGCTGGATGGCGGCTTCATCCCAGACTCTATAGATGGCGAAGATGGCTTCCCAGACTCGCTCAGCAGGGGCTTCATCCCCAACTCCGTAGACGGTGGCGACACCTTTCCGGACTCACTCGACGGTGTGTTCATCCTGTACTCGCTGGACAACGCGGTTGTCCTGCATTCCCTGGCTGAAGATGAAGGCGACGAGGAGGCTGCCACGAAGGCAAAGACTGAAGAATGAATTGAGCATCGCGATGCCTTGTGTGTAAAAACATGTAGTGAAATGTTAAAAGATATTCTTCCAGATTTCTACTAAACCATCAATGCAATGTTTGCTTGTTTTGTGATTCAATTGTTGTATCCAATTGGTTTTAAGTCTGTTCTGGATGCACTACAGTGAACAAGAACATTCAGTTTTCGGATGTTGAAATATTCATTGATATAAAGTGTTTGTTTTTTCAGTTGATCTACAGTGTTTGTTTTTTGGTAATGCTACAGTGCACAAGACCTTTTTTGCGGATGAGTATAGAAAGGGTACTGCGAGTAATGTCCACGACAAAAAAACAAACTGACTTTACTCATTGACAAACTGCATGGCTTCTTTTTAAAATCTGTTTTCGAATGCGCTACAGTGAACAAGTTCATTTCGCTTCCGGATGCAAAACTGTGAGAACCCTGATTTTAGGGTTAACCGAAAGAGGCGTGAGGAAGAGTTAGGTCAACTCGTGATGCTGAGTTGACCCGATTTTTGTCAAGGCACGTCGGGAGTTGGAGTAAGAGGGAGAATTGTATTGCGCATTCATGGCATACATGGCATTATCACAAGCATTTCATAGGTATAAAGACGAGTGAAGGAAAGATTGAAACTTTATTAATTAAATTACATAATACAATGTGTTAGTACAACAATATGATTACAAAATGAATAATGAAAAAGAAATAAAAAATTACATCTTGTCACTTCTACCTATACATCATCTAGCCCTAATCTCAGAATCTTTGAGTCTTCCAAGTCTTGAGCTGTAGTGGAGAAGCGCCGAGAGTTAGAGGGGGGAAGATTCTCCGGAAATATTTGCGATGTCCGAGGCTGCCGAGTATATGAACTCGGGACTATTAGGACCTCGCAGATTGCTGTAGGAGGCAAATGGTTTTGAAAAACATTGTTTCAAAATAAGGGTGGTTCATCGGCACAGTTCCGCCGACATCCGCAGGGTTCGCTGCGGGGGCAAAATAATGCCGATGACCTAAATAGTTTTAGCTTTAAAAAAATAGTTTTGAAACTATTTTTGTTTTTGAAAATGTCCGAGGGCCACGTGGCTAAGACCCTCGTTGGACAAATCTTCTATATTTATAAATAGGGAGAAAAGAGGTGAGGAGTATTTAAAATAAATTTTATTTTCCCTAAAATTAAATTGCCTCCATGATTTTGTTTTGAAAAGAAAATTATTTTTGCAAATCATTTGAGAAAAACAAAACCTTGGATAAGGCAACCATCCATACTTATCTTTTAGCCCAGACATATTTTTGACCGTAGTCAATTTCCTTGGCAAGTAAGGCAACCAACAAAAATATCAACTAAGTTGTAACCATCCAACCGGATAAGGCGGCAGGTAACATGCAGCCACCACCGGAGGATCAATTTTCTTACCGAAAAAGGCAACCGGGTATCAAGCAAGACAGCCACGTAACCAACTAGAGCAAGTAGGAGGTGGCAGTGAATTATTAGAAAAGGGCTTCATAGGAATTCGGTAGAAGTAGTACTAAAGCAACCAAGCAAAGTTATACCACAAAAGTAGCATTGGCTTTGCCACCAAATCATAAACCATAGCTCAGCAACTGGAGCTAACCGAGAGCCATAACAACAGCCATCACATAGAAACCTCAGGGAGGTAAAATCTCAAGAACACTAAGGGCACACTGAGGAGGAGCAAAGCCATAGGCGATAGCAGGTGAAGAGGAGCACCAACCAGGAAGGAGTAGTAAGAGGAGAAGGATCTAGTTCTGAAGACCAAGACAGGATCTTAGGAGGAGAAGGAAAAGAGAAGGGCCATCAGCAAGCTTAGGAGCAAACCCAGAAAACTAAAAGAGCCAATTCATCTTTGATCCAAACCAAATTTAAGGTAAGGATCATTGAAAGGACCGGAGGTGCCGACTAGAGGGGGGTGAATAGGAGGTTAATTAAAACTACTTCTTTTAACTTTGTTGAACAGATTAAGTCTTAGCTAGTTGTAGGGTGAGCTAACTGTGTAACAAGTGAACAGCACAGGCAAGATATTATGTATGATTTAACAAGTACCTGTCACACAGGTGGCTAACACAGGTGAGCTAAAGACTTAGAAATAATGGGCAACCTAACTGGCTGTGTAACAGGTAGCTAACACAGGTAAGAGATATGATCAACAGCAACTGAGACACAGCTAACACTACCTCAGATTACAGCTCTGCTGATGGGCGCAAAACCACCTCCTCTGACGGGTTTTGCGCCCGTCAGCACGCTCCTGTCAGCGGAAGTGAAACTTCCACTGACGGGCCAAAAGCCTGTCAGTGGTGGCTGTCACCACTGACAGGTATTTATGTTTCTGCCCGTCAGTAGTTCACTTTCAAGAATTAAAAAAAAATTTTGGAAAACAAATAAACAATAGGTTCATTACACATTACAGCCACCATTACCTATACATGCATAGATCAGATGTGACATACAGACATAATGCATGCTTAAGAGAAGTTTTGCAGAATTCCATGCACAAAGAATTTGCCTAACAATTCATCCTAACTGAGTAACTGAATACATTATAAATCAAACAGCACAGGGGCTGTTCTTGATAGCCCCTGTCCTCTAATCAGATCACCTTCTTTATGTCCTCCTTGTAGTCATCCAAAATGAAGTTGATGTCTGCATCCACACCGCGGAACTTGATTGCAGCTTGGTCATAGGCCCTGAAATGGATTAGAGAAGGGATTCAGGTTTAAAAAAGTATGCACAATGCTCTCACTTTTTCACACAAAACAATGTGCAGAATTTTATAAAGTGTTGTTAACCTCGCAGCAGCCTGTGCTGTATCAAATCCACCTACAAATTCATCCTTAGTCATGACAAATTCTTCCAGGTTCACTTCCAACAACACGCAAGAAAGTTGCAGATGTTGAGTTAGCAACAGCCTGCAATAAAAATTTCGTGTAATCATAGGTCATACATTAGCAATCAAGTATATATTATTTCAGAGGTCCTAAGAGCATCAAGCTACCAACAAGGAGCACCAAGAATCTTGTAACGCTGATTCAATAATATGTCGGACATGCAAAAAAATCCATATAGTTCTTGTTCATGCATGCTCAAAAATTACAAGTTGGACTATCCGATATTACAAGTTATGCTTGTTGTTCGACTATCCGATATATCAGTACTAGCTATTGGAAATTAACTCTTATAACTCCATAATAAAGTCTAGGAAATGAATATGTGCATGCTACAAGGATAAGCAAAAGTTGATACAATATTTATCTAAGGGCACATAACATTGGCCTAGGTGATACAAGGAACAGAAAATGCTCTAGGTCAGTGCAAGTTTAGGTACTGCCCTTGCTGTTGCAGCGGTCAAGGAGCTGCTGATCCGGACTTCCTCGTAGTCGCCCGATTCAGCAGAGTACTGTGTCCCTCCTGCTGCTGAGGACCTGAACATTCAACAGTTGAAGAAAGGAGAGGAGAACAACATCTATTGGGTGAATCATTGAGCTTGACATGAGTTGCAATCAATGGTACTGCTTCAATAGTTGCCTCACCACGATGTTATAAGGAACTTAGCTACATGATTAAATCATTATCTAACAGGAAGAAATGATAAAGAGTAAATACAGACAAAGGAGATATCTACCTTGCTACATCATCTGAGGAGCTTAAATTTTAAATCATTATCTAATAGGTATGCCTGAAAATGCACAGAAATGGAAAGAAAAACCAACTTTAGCAATCAGAACTTCAGGAACTATCTTGACCATCAAAATTAAAGATGAAGCACCAGATGCAAAATAGCATAGTATTCCAAAAATCAAAACAAATGATGAAGCCATTGAAACATTGCTCATGATCAGATAATCAAGCAACTTTTTTCACTAGGTATGATGGGTATGAAGCAGGGATTACGAATAAAACCTTGTAGGAGCGAATAAGTGTGTATTCATAATATCTCATCTTCTTCACTTCTTTGGAAACTTCTACGGTAATCTCTTTTTCCGTCAGCTGCCTAATCCGATAACTGCAGCAGAAGAGAACGACAAGTATAAGAAAAGTCACCTAGGAACAATTTAGCTGCAGTTATAACAAAAATCAGGGGGCCGGCGGCGTCGGGGAGGAGGCGGCGGGGGGCACGGAGGCGGAGGGGCCGGATCCGGTGGGGGAGACGCGGATCCGGTGGAGGAGGCGGCGAGGTGTGCGGATCCGGCGGCGCGAGAGGCGGAGGGGGCCGGCGGCGTCGGGGAGGAGGCGGCGGGGGACACGTAGGCGGAGGGGCCGGATCCGGTGGGGGAGACACGGATCCGGTGGAGGAGGCGGCGAGGTGTGCGGATCCAGCGGCGGCGGGGGGGGGGAGAGAGGCGGAGGGGGCCGGCGGGAGGAGGCCGGGGGAGGCACGGAGGCGGAGGGGCCGTATCCGGTGGAGGAGGCGATGAGGTGTGCGGATCCGGCGGCCGGGGGGAGGCGGAGGGGGCCGGCAGCGTCGGGGAGGAGGCGGAGGGAGAAGAGGTGGCACGGGAGAGAGAAGGCGGAGGGAGAGGAGGCGGAGAAAATAGAGTTTGGCAGGAGTTTTCATACTATCAGAAAATAGGGTTTGGCATGCAGGAGTTTGACACAATTTTGGGCCGGAATTTTCACTGACGGGCCTCAATTCATGGCCCGTCAGTGATGATCAATTTTCACTGACGGGCAATATTTTGTGCCCGTCAGTGATATATTATGTCAGTGATTCTATTGTTACCACTGACGGGTGAAAGTTTGGGCCTGTCAGTGATGAATTTTTCTGCTGAATCAAAACCTTTCGCACTCATTTTCACTGACAGTTCCCCAACGGCCCGTCAGTGGAGATGAGTATTACTGACGGTTCCCCAACGGCCCGTCAGTGAAAATGGTTCAGCAAAAGTGTTTTCTGAGCTAGTGTAAGATAGCACAGGTAAAAAAGGTGATCTACAACAGATAAACAGAATAAGTCTAAGATCACACAAGAATGCAAGAATAGCAAGTACATAGGCTTTTTCTCATAAGCCTTTTAAGCTCTTCACGCTCCTCCTTGAGCTTGTTATGTTCAGCTGCATCCACAGAGTTAGTAGCAGTAGAGGTTGAAGCCTCTTTTGAGTTATCAATTGCACAACCTGTGGAAGTTAGAACATTTATACGACTAGCACAGTTTAAGCATGTCTTAATGATAGCAGGAGCAGGCAAAGATGCATTAACAGATATAGAAGAAATATCAGTGCAAATGGAATGCTTTGCCTTAAGCTCCTCATGTTCCTTGATGAGAAGCTCATGTGCTGCCTTGAGCTTTTCATGAGCTATTTCCAGGTTTTCCTGGTCCAGCCTGAGGTTTTCCCTATCATCAAAAACTTCGTCACATGTTTCCCTCAGCTCCCTGAGTTTATCTCTTAAGGATATGTTCTCCTTCCTTTCCCTGCCATGTGCCTTATCTGTTCTTTCTAGAATACCCATTAGTTCAGCATAATCTGGAAAGTCATCCTCAGTACGCACCTTAGATTCTTTGGCCATAAGGCACAAAGGGGCAGAAGTGGATGGAGTCTGATCATCCTTGGAGGCGACCTCGGAGCTGTGTGACCTGGCTGTGTCACAGCTGGGTGCATCAGCCATGCTGATGGCAATTCCAGCAACCTAACCTTCATCCTCAGATTCTTCCGCTGAACCTGAATCATCTGATACCCAAGCTTGTCCAACATAGGCTCTAGCAGTGGCTTTGTTCTTGGAGTAGGTTGGGTGCTTGTTGAAGGTCTTCTTTCTTCCATGAAAGTCCTTCTTCTTCTTGTACTGACTGTTGTCCTTCTTCTTGCTTGGACAATCAGCAGCAAAGTGGCCTTCCTTGCCACATTCGAAGCACTTGTTGTCTTTGGACAGCCTCTTCCCTTTGAATCTGTCACTGGACTCGAACTGCTTCTTCTTCTTGTAGAACTTTCTAAAATTTCTTGTGAGGAGAATAAGTTCACTCTCTTCTCCACTAGTCATCTCCTCATTGAGTTCCTCACTGCTGTCACTCTCAGGTTGTGACGTTGAGGCAGTGGTCTTCAAGACAATGTTCTTCTTAATAGCTGGGAAAGAGCTTTGCTTGCCTTCTTGCTTGAGTTTCATCTCATGTGTAAGAATCCTTCCTAGCACTTCTGTGGGCTTCATCTTGTCGAACCCATCTTTCTCCTTTAGCATAAGAACAAGAGTTCTGTAGGCTTTAGGAAGCACTGACAAGAACTTCTTCACCACATTTTCATCATCTACCCGATTGGAACCTAGGGCCTTCAACTGGTTGGTGATGATTGTGAGTCTTGAGAACAGGGAGTTGATGTCCTCACCATGCTCATACTCAAATCTCTCCAATGTTGATTTCAGAAGACTTCTCTTTGACTTCTTTAGAGTATCACCGCCCTCATAGATCTGCTCCAGAGTATCCCAGATATCTTTGGCAGAATCCATAGTGCTGACTCTGTTGAAGTCATGCTCCTGTAGACCCATGAAGATTGCTGTGGCAGCTCTAGCATTGTTCTAAATGTTTCTCTTATCATTTATGGTAGGTATGATGTTGTCTTCTAACCTGTAGCCTGTACAGACAACTTCCCATACATCTGGATCAATGGCAATAAGATGCATTTGCATCTTTCTTTTCCAGAAAGCATAATTATTCCCATTAAAGATAGATATTTTACCCTCATAGCCCGATATCCTTTAACTCTGGCTGTTAGGCCAAATCAAAGAGCAACTTGCTCTGATACCAACTGAAAGGACCGAAGGTGCCGACTAAAGGGGGGTGAATTGGAGGCTAATTAAAACTACTTCTTTTAACTTTGTCGAACAGATTAAGTCTTAGCTAGTTGCAGGGTGAGCTAACTGTGTAACAGGTGAACAGCACAGGCAAGATATTATGTATGATTTAACTAGTAGCTGTCACACAGGTGGCTAACACAGGTGAGCTAAAGACTTAGAAATAATGTGCAACCTAACTGGCTGCGTAACAAGTAGCTAACGCAGGTAAGAGATATGATCAATAGCAACTGAGACACAGCTAAGATAGCACAGGTAAAAAAGGTGATCTACAATAGATGAACAGAATAAGTCTAAGATCACACAAGCATGCAAGAATAGCAAGTACTATAAGTAATGCAGTAAGTACTCAGAGACAAGGTGTTTTTCACCGAAGTTCCCTGCTCTTCTCAGAGAGGTACGTCTCTATTGGAGAGGCTACTCTGAAGAAATCGCCAGCACTGAATCGTGCTTGTTCTCCGAGTACCTGACGATCAGGCCTCTTGCTTTGCTTGTGGAAGTCCTTTTTCCTTGCAGCAGGTAGACTTCAGATCACCTTCACAAACTACTGGTTCAGTCCACACAAGCTTGGGTGATACCAGCAACTCCTATGCCCGTCTAGGAGTAGACACTCCAAGAGTAATAGATTCAGCAGCAACGAATCTTGGAAGAACAAAATGCTCTTTTGCTCAAGGACTCTAACTCTCTTAGGAAGGTTTGCTTTTGTTCCAAAAGAGGCTTGCAACGGTCGAATATGCTTTACTGGTTTGAGCTAGCTTGATTGGTTGAGGTCAAAGACCTCCCCTGGTCCCCTATATATAGGGTTCGTAGGAACCCGACCTTTACACTGTTGCCACGTAGGATTAAGTGAGGCACCGGTGACACAGCTACACACTACGCCCAACCTATAACCGGCTCGAGCAGACCAACACCTGTGTCACCGGAGGCTGACATAGATGAACCCTTAACTGACGTAGCAGCACTACTTAGCCCGGTCTTGGCACATGATATGCCCTCAGCATACAACTACTCTGATCCCTAATAAGGAGAGAACCTCCCACAATCTTCTGACTCAGCAGACAAACCATCGCAGTGCAGGTCCCTTAGCATTTACAAGCTCTCCCCTGGTACAGAGATGTACCTGAGTCATAGAGCGCTAGACCACCTGTGACACAGCTGTGTCACACCGGTGACTCTAACCCCTAGGGTTTTCTACTGCTAGCACTGCAAAGTGCTAACAAAAACCAGTTTCACACTTGTGCAAAACTGTTGACACAGGGCCACTAACCTCAAAGCATCAGTGCCACTGTCCAACACCCTGAGCATTGAGCAAAAGACCCTTCACAGATTATTACTACTTCATCCCTCTTGATAGTATGGGTGTTTCCTATGGACTCAAAGAAACTAGCAAATCTAGGCTTTACCTGCCACCAACTGTATTCACGGACCTTGACGCATCAAGCCACTATCACCTTGCTTGCAACTCCTTGCACAGCACCGGCTTCTTCACAGCTGTGACATAGCTGCCTAGCACAGCCATTCCCTTGTCCTAGAAACCACCTTTGTACCCTTTTTGGTGGTCATCATTTCTTTGATGACCCTTCTTCCTGGAACCTATTTAACCTACTTACACTCATTGTAAACATTAGATCCCAGATTGAATTGCCATTAACCATCAAAACCACTTAGGGGCCTAGATGCTCTTTCAATCTCCCCCTTTTTGGTGGTTAGTGGCAACCCATTCAACAAATTCACATAAAGGTTGAATGAGAGATACATGTGCAGGTTGTTAGAAAATGCTCCCCCTAAAGCTGTGCATAATAGATTTGCTTTTATCAGGCTAGTGCATAGATTTTTAATTTTGGATATGAGCAATATGTTCTTACAACTTACACTTTTATCAGTTTAGCGAATGTGTATCAGAGCATATGTCATTTCAGAGCATATGTATCAGAGCATATGACATAAAGGATATATCTGAACTGATATATTTTTCTTCTGATGCAGTTATAATAACTAGAATATATGAGTTTTAATCAGAGCATTCCAGTTATGATAACAGAGCATATAGATGTGTATCGGAGCACAAATAGAGCACAAATTTAGAGTAGACATATAAATCAGAGTAAATTTATGTGCGAAGCATCAAAGCAATTATTCAGAATAAGCATATGTATCAGATGAAAGCTAAATAAGGCTCATATTACTGCATCAGAACTCATTAAACTCATTAAAGATGAACATTACGATATTAGAGCATATTACGAAGATTAATTGTAATCAAGACAGAAGAATCAGAAATTAAAACACAAGTCTTGATACAACAAAATGATTACTCCCCCTATATCCGAAAATATTCTCTCTTATATCTCTCCCTTTAGCACTTCTCCCCCTTGCACTATTACTACCATTTTCGCTCCCCCTTTGACACTAAAACACTAGAAAGGGGATGAGGAGAAGAAACATTCAGGGGAATTTGGTCTTCAGCAGCTGGAGAACTTCTGACAGTTGAGCCTGCAGCTGATCGACTTTGGAGGCCAGGTTGTCAACTTTGGTTCTAAGTTGAAGATTTTCTCTGCGCAGAGCTGCAAACTGTGTTGGCACAACCCTGTTCTGGTAGGCCCTGGCTGCTGCTTGAGGCATGAGAGAGGAGGACAGAGTGCCATCTTCAGCTACCTGTATCACAGACACTAACTCAGTTGGGTCAACTTCAGGAGACTCAGCTGTGACACCGGTAGGCACTTGGACTTCAGGCGCTGGCACCGGAGGGACAGGCACTTGAGGAGCTGTGGGAGCAGCTGTGTCACCGGGGGCAGACACAGCTGGATCAGGAGAATCACCAAGCAGAGCTGGCACAGCAACCTCATCAGGATGGTCATCAGCCTGAGGCCTGAGCTGGGTCTTTATGGTCTTCACTGTCATGTTGAAGTTGGAATCCAGAAGACCTGTGCGTTGAAGGATCATGTACATGATGTACGATCCATACCTCAGCTTTGCTTTCTTGTCTTTCTGAACCGCATCTATCTCATGAAAGATATAGCTGGCTACATCAAAATGCTGGTTCTTTACAATGTACACCAAGATCTGCCAAACTGGATTATACACAGCATCTGTGTTGCCTCCCTTGGGCTGAAGAGTAACATTAATGATCTTGACAAGATGCTTCGCTGTGATGGTGATGCCCTTGAAATAGACATGTTCAGGAGGGGCTTTGGCAAGAAAAGTGAAGTTCCTAGGGTAGAACTTCCTTCTATCAACATTGGAGACTGGCTCTAGCTTGAAAAGATTGGGCATTCCAGGCTCCACCGGTGCATGTAACAAACTGTTAAACTCTGGGGCTGTTATTGACAGAAGTTGACCTCTAGTCTTCCAGAGCATAACATCTTGGTTGCTTTGTTCAACCCAGACTGTGGCATAAAATTCTCTGAGAATCTCTGGGTCATAATCCTATTGAAGACTGCAAATAAACTCCAGGCCTGAGGCTTGAATCAGAGATGGTAGGGTTCTCAGCGTGGGATCATTCAGGGCAGACCAGTCTATGGCCTTGCAGTCAACAAATCCTTTCGAAGACAAGATTTCATGATATACACCCTGTTGATGATCATTGTGAAATCTCGGGTCTGAGCAATATGGTTCCTTGAACTCCTTATCTTCAGAGAAGTATGGGTAAATTGACCTCATTTTGATGAATGTACTGGTTCTCATTGAGGCAACTTTGCTCTTGGACTTCTTTGGATCACTCTTAGGAAGCTTTTTAACTACAGCTCTTGAGATGAATACCATTTGGTTAACCTCAGTCCTCAGAGCATATGAAAATATGTAGTGATACTTGGATTCCAAGTCATCATCTGCAGCTGAGGGACTGGGTGAGCTGTCTTCATGTTCTTCCTCTTCTTCCTCTTCCGGTTCTGTGGCTGATTCTGCGCTGGGAGATGAGCTTTCTGCTTGATAATCTTTGTCAGAATCTGACCTAGGTTCTCTAACCCTTGGTGGAGCTACTGGTACTCCTCTACTATCATCTGATTTGCCCTCTGAGCTTTCTTCTTGGCCAGCTGCGTCAGGTGCCTATGCCACAGGAGAGGACACAGGTGCTTGAGCAATGGAGACTGGGTCAGCTGCCGGAGATACAGGTGATGGAGTCTGGTGGGTCACTTGGGTTTGAACCTCTTCTGCCTGAGGCACAGCTGGCTGAGACAGCTGTGGACTTGGTGATTTGGTAGGTTCAGTAGGCTTCACAGATCCAGCCTCTACTGATGATGAAGGCACTTGGGCCTCTTTTGGTGCTTGTTCCTCAGCCTCAGACACAAGAAATTGGGATGGAGACATCTGCTTCTGCACATCCAGAGAGGAGAGGGATTCTACACTTGTAGAGCTCAATGTTCTTCTGCTCCTCCTCTGGTAAGTCTGTAGATCAGACTTGGCTGGGCTAGCCACCGTGACACAGGTGGTGGCATCCCCTTCTTAATTTCTTAGAGAGCTTCCTTCTGCTAGTCCAGCTGATCTTTCATTGTAGGCTTGGAGATTAGAGAGGTTTCTGAGATGATTTCAACATTTTGTTCTGGCTGCTTCTTTGTTGGAGGCTCTTCGCTCATAACAACTGTGTTAGACCTTTTTCTCTTGGCTCTTAGAGTAGATAGCACTGCAGGATCTGGCTGGTTAGCAGCAGATACTTGACTCTGTTTGAGCTTAACTTCAGCCATCAAGGCTGTCTTCTCTGGACCTTTGGGCAATCTCATTGCTTTGCCTAGCAGCTCATTGATTTGTTGAAGAAGAATGATGTCTCTTTGTTCCGAACTTAGGCCTTTGGGCATGGATTTTTGAGTTAAGGCAGAAGATCGAGCTGACTTGAGGTCAGGGGACAGGAGGCCTCTTTTAAGCTTGATTTCAGCTTGTATTACTTGCTTCTCAAGACCAGAGGGCAGAGAGTTGGCCTTATGGATCAATTCACTGATCTAATGTATAAGCTCCCTATCATTGTGCTTTACTTCAACTGGCTTAGAATAAGGCATTGCCAGACAGCTGGTTGAGATTTTCTCCTGAGTTCCAATAATTTTCTTTCTCAGTTCAACCTCAACTGAATATGAAGTGGCTGTTTGAAGTTGCTTGTGCAAATCAGCAATCTCCCTTAGGAGAGCTCTATCTTCTTTGGAAGGTTCAAGGATTTGCATTGTAACAGGCCTAGCAGTCTCTGAAAGCTCAAAGCTCTTGGCAGTGTAGATGGTGGTCAACTGCCTCTTGGTTTTCTCATCTGTGGCTGCACTGATCCTTGCTGCCAAAGCATCCAATTCATCAAGGATATACTTATCATGTTCAAGATCTTCTTGAGACACTTGAGGCTCTGGAGCAGGCTCTCTGATGGTAAATGTGCCCCTTAGCAACACCACATCTTCAATAGATGGCTTAGAACTCTTCTTTATTGTTTTCTTTCCTTTCTTGGCTGCCTCCTTTCCCAAGGAAGTATGCTCAACAGCTGATGAGGATCTTGTTCTCTTGGCAGGAACCCTTTTTGCAGAGCTGGATTGACTAGCTTTCTTGGCAGCAGCTTTCCTCTCCCTGACAGCTCTTTGGCTTGCCTTTTTCTTCTCAGTCGCTGCTGCTTTCTGTCTCAGCCTTTCTCTTTCTTGATCTGAATCTGAAATTATGAGCTCAAAGCTTAACTTTTCTGGGTCAGACCACTACATCCCATTGTCAGCTTTCTCAGACCCTGAAGACATTTGAAGAAACAAGATAGATGAGAAGAAAGTAGGTAAGAGGTGCTCCTAAGATGCAAAAGGTAGTAGCTGTGTGAGACACCTGTGTGAGGATGAGGAGACACAGGTGATGACTTAGCAACAACCGAGGTCTCTGCCTGTTGAATAGGCTTGCCTGTGTGACAGGTGAGACCCTAGCGGTGACACAGCTACGTGCTGAGGCGGAAGGCAGATTTTAGAAAACTAGGGTTTTACAGGTTTTAGCCGATCAATTTTGAGCAAGATGAGTTGTGGGGGATGATCAAGAGCTAAACCAACCCTAAACACTTACAATGCGCTGTTGGATTAGATTTTAGAGCAAGTTCATGTGCTCAATGAAGAAAAGGCGCAAAGTAGGGCTTGCGGAAGCTTACTTTGATCAAAGAGTTGATAATGCACGGAGGAGATAAAGCTTGAGCACGATGAAAAGCCTTTTCTGAAGCGTTGAAGAGATTGCATGGGGCGAAAACCACGAATTTATTGAAAACTTGAGGTTTTGGCACACGGCGGAAGTTGGGGGTTTGAGATGAACGTAGATTCTGTTGGAGAACGTATCGACGTCTTATATAGGCCGAAGGGGTATATGGTGGCTATGTCACAGCTGAGAGATGGACCTGTGACACAGGTGAGTAAGAAAAGATACCCTAAGACCTACGGATTTCAAAAGCATTCACCTGAGACACAGATGGATGACTCAGGTGACAAGTATTTCAACTATAGAGCACCAAGACAGAGAGATTGAGATAAGAGAGAAAGCATTAGAACACTATCTGAATGTCCTTATAGAATCTTCTCAATATCAGCTTGCTAGAAGTACAATCAAGCAAAGCTAAAGCTGACAGGAGTTGATTAAAAACACTTTGTACACAGGAATTTGCACTCATATAGCTCAAGAGATATTCTTAATTCTAAGTATAGCACATACCTGTGACACCGGTGAGTAACACAGGTGTTCATGTAAGAAGCATAAACAGCAAAAACATATGAGCTAGACACCAAGCCAAACCTTTTTATTGCAAGTCAGAAACATCAATGATATTCAATTCACTCCTCAGAGCACAGAACCTAGTCTCATCTAAAGGCTTGGTAAAAATATCAGCTAATTGTTTTTCAATCCTTACATGGCACAGCTGTATATCTCCCTTCTCAACATGATCTCTCAGAAAGTGGTGCCTCACTTCTATGTGTTTGGATCTTTGGTGGTGTACTGGGTTGTTGGCTAACTTGATTGCACTTTCATTATCACAGAAAAATTATACTTGATTAAAAGATACATTGAAATCTTTCAAGGTCTGCCTCATCCATAATAATTGAGCACAACAACTACCAGCAGCTATATACTCAGCTTCTGCAGTTTATAGGGCTACTGAATTTTGTTTCTTGGATGACCAGGACACTAAGGAATGCCCTAGGAATTGACAAGTACCAGAGGTGCTTTTTGGGTCAACCTTACAACCTGCATAGTCACTATCAGAATAGCCAACTAGCTCAAAATTTGCACCTTTAGGATACCATAAACCAAACCCTGTGGTTTGAATCAAATATCTCAGTATCCTGCGTATTGCCACTCTGTGACAGTCCTTAGGATTAGCTTGGAATCTAGCACACATGCATACACTCAACATGATATCAGGCCTAGATGCACATAAGTATAGCAAGGAGCCTATCATGGATCTAAACTCTTTCTGATCGGTAGATGTACCTTCAGTGTTTAAGTCCAGATGACCATTAGTTTGCATGGGAGTATGGTTAGGCTTTGCATCCTTCATGCCAAACTTGGTGACGATGTCCTTGGTGAATTTCTCTTGAGTGATAAAAATATCTTCCTTGAGTTGTTTGATCTGAAATCCTAGAAAGTACTTGAGTTCACCGTCTAGGGTCATCTCAAACCTCTTGGTCATCATCTGGCTAAACTCATCACTCATGGAGCGGTTAGTACTGCCAAATATTATGTCCTTGACATATATTTGACACACAAATAAATCCTTTCTATTTTTCTTAGTGAATAGAGTTGTATCTACTAAGCCCATTTTAAAACCATTGTTGATCTGAAATTCTTTTAATGTGTCATACCATGCTCTAGGTGCTTGCTTTAGGCCATAAAGTGCTTTGTGCAGTTTATAAACATGATAAGGTTTCTTGGCATCTTCAAAGCCTGGTGGCTGTTCTACATATACAAGTTTAAAAAGTTTACCATTGAGAAAGGCAGACTTCACATCCATTTGGTAAAATTTGATATTATGATGAACAGCATAACCAAGGACGATCCTGATGGCTTCAAGTCTTGCCACTGGAGCAAATGTTTCTCCAAAGTCCAGGCCTTCCACTTGTGTGAAACATTGAGCCACAAGCCTGGCTTTGTTCCTTACCACTTGCCCATTGGTATCTTGTTTGGTTCGGAACCACCGGATGGGATCTCTGGGACGCTCAAATTCCGGGTGGATTTTGAGCTATTTTCCGGATGAGTCCAGAGAGGGTTGAGTGGCAATTTGAGGCTGCCGGAGGTTCAACCCGGAACCTCCGGGTTGGACATCCGGGCTGTCCGGATTCCGGATGGCCTCCGGGTTAATTTCCGGGGACCCCTCCAAAGTCCAGAGAGTTTTAGCCGAAGGTTTTGTTAAAGCCGGAGGTTCGGTCCGGAACCTCCGGGCTGTATGTCCGGGTCGCCCGACTCCGGACCGATTCCGGGTTAATTCCGGGCGAGCCGCTCCCCTGTCAGAGCATGGCCGCCACGTCTCCGCCGCCGGTTGGGGGTGGTAGGCGGTGGCGCCACTGCGGCAAGCCCCTCCGGCCGCCCTATAAAAGGCCGCCGGGACCCCTCCTCCTCCTCTTTTTCTCCTCCCCCGCAGCTCCTCTCCTCTCTTTCTCACTCCCGTGCTCAACTTCCCCAGCCCGACGTCGTCTTCTCCGCCTTCGGCCAGCACTCCGGCGAGCCCGCTCTCCAGTCCGGTGAGCCAGCCCCTCCTCCTTTCCCTTCCCGAGCTCCTCATCTCATCCCTCACCTCTTCCTCTCCCCTTTCCACAGGTCTAAGCCCGGAGCCTCCGCCAGCCAGGCCGTAGTCCCTCCGGTCTACTCCACCTCAGTGAGCAAGGAGCAAGTGGGGTGGATCCTGGGGTGGGCCTAGCAGTTATCTTGCTTATTGTTGCAGAAAAACAGCTGCTAGGGTTAGGGTTTTGTTCCCCAATTTTGGGTATTTTGAAAATGCTCTAACTTTGTAAGCATAGCTCCAAAAATTGTAAAATTTATATCCTTGGAATCTTTGTAAAACTCTCTACAACTTGGTCCAAACACATTGTTGAAACCTACCAGTATAAGTTTAGTCAATTTTCATTTGTGCACTAGTGTTCCCTCCCTTGCAACGATTTTCAAGAAATTATAACATGCAAACCCAAACGATATAATTCTAACTATGCTAATCTTGTATTCCTGACTAATTCCTAATAAACCACCTTAGGGCATGACCATTCATTGTGAATAACAATTTTTAACCCTAATTCGAAAATGGACATAATATGGCATGCATGCATTGTTAGGACAACCGATTAATTTCCACAAGTTCAACTTGAGAATGTTCACTGCTGTAGATCTCTAACATCCCTAAATCACTTTAGAGTTCATGCCTAGCATTCATCATCATGCATTCATGCTGGAAACTCATTGCCTTCTTTTATCGTTTCTTTTCCGGTATCTCGTGTTGTTTGCAATAGAGCCCAAAGGAGAAGAAGAGCATCAGACTTTTGATCCTACCCAAGACCCCGAGCTTTGTGACCAAGGCAAGCAGAGCTTGTTGCATACCTTATTTATTATTTCATATGTTTACCTATTTGTGCTAGTGGGTGAACCCTTTGCTTAATTGCCATGATCGGAGTTGAGCAAAACTAGCATGTTTAATTAGGATGTGTTGTGTGTATGTCCAGCCATGGCTGAGAATTAATCTTGTTACCCTATCAACTTGAACTTGCTAAAGTGAGATGCGAGAGCCGAAGGGCGTGTGCGTGATGAATACGGTTGGTATTTATTGAAGGCAAGAATGTGACCCGGGTGTAAGAAGAGTTTTGTTGCTATACCAACCTGAGGTTACTTCACCGTGTCACACCCCCTTTTTCACGCGTGGACGTCACCGGGATCGAGGCTAGGGTGTAGTTGAGGTAAGTCTCAGGCCCTTGGAGCCTTGCAACCTCCAAGGGATAATGCACTCGCTATACTCAGGGTGATCGTATTGCCAGTGATGGTCCAAGAGATTATTGGTTTGAAATTGTAGTTGTGATGGACACTGATTTAATTGGGTTGTGGGCTGCCCCAAATGAATTGGAATTGTTGATATATAACTGGTTTGACTCTTACCATGATTCCTGTGAAACCTGGATTGCTAGCTATTATCTAATGGTCATACGTTATCTTGTACCTTATTATTTTTGGTTGCATCACGTTTACTTGCTGTTGTAGTAAGCATGCATAGGGCATTTAATCAAGCACGAATAAGTCTTGCGAGTACCTTTGTACTCACCTAGGATATTCCTAGACTTTTGCAGGTGAGCCAGTGGTTGCAGATTTTTACGACGATGCTTAGTCGAGTGGTTTTCTTGGTTGGCGTTCAACTTATGGGATCTGTTTTGGCTTTTGAGCAGCGGTTGATGCACCGCTGTGGGATTTAATTTCCTTTATCCGCTGCTGTGTAATTATTCCCGAATTGACTATGTTTCCGGTTATCGCCGACTGATGTAACTCATGTGGTTCACTATGTGGACAGCTAGATATATTATCATATCGTAGTGGTTCATGTGATGGTATTCTCGCCGTCCAACATATGCACCCACCTCCCATCTGGCATGCGTGTATGTTGAAATGGGGAGTGTGGTTGAATGCTTATGGAGGTACTTGATATTTTATTTCGATTCAAGTGAAATGCAAAGTGAATGTACGGTCCATTGCCAAAGTAAGTCATACGCGTGTGGCGTATGTTTTTGGAATCGTGATCCTTCAATCAGGCCGTGGTGAGACATACGCATTGTGCCGTATGCATGTCGCACGGGGCGGGGGTGGGCCATAGTCCATCGCAGGTAGCGGCTATGGTCACCGTCTTCACTTGTTGCGAATTCTTTGAATCGAATTAAAATACCGGGTCCCTCGCAGCTTGGTATCAGAGCCGAGCTGACCATAGGAAGCCATTGCAGGTGGTCGTTAGATAGGAGTTGGCATCACCAAGAAAATTATTTGCATAAACTAAAAACCTATTTTTAAAATTAGCAAGTAGATTGCTTCTTTATTCCTTACCCTCATCGATCTTAGTTCTAAAATTTTCTCCTCTACTGCATTTCTTTTTGTTTGTGGCTGACCTTAACCCCATCCTTGTAACAGGTAGCTAACACAGGTAAGAGATATGATCAATAGTAACTGAGACACAGCTAAGATAGCACAGGTAAAAAAGGTGATCTATAACAGATGAACAGAATAAGTCTAAGATCACACAAGCATGCAAGAATAGCAAGTACTATAAGTAATGCAGTAAGTACTCAGAGACAAGGTGTTTTTCACCAAAGTTCCCTGCCCTTCTCAAAGAGGTACGTCTCCGTTGGAGAGGCTACTCCGAAGAGATCTCCAGCACTGAATCGTGCTTGTTCTCCGAGTACCTGACGATCAGGCCTCTTGCTTTGCTTATGGAAGTCCTTTTGCCATGCAGCAGGTAGACTTCAAATCACCTTCACAAACTACTGGTTTAGCCCACACAAGCTTGGGTGATACCAGCAACTCCTACGCCCATCTAGGAGTAGACACTCCAAGAGTAATAGATTCAGCAGCAACGAATATTGGAGGAACCAAATGCTCTTTTGCTCAAGGACTCTAACTCTCTTAGGAAGGTTTACTTTTGTTCTGAGTGAAAGATGCTTGCAACGGTCAAATATGCTTTACTGGTTTGAGCTAGCTTGGATGGTTGAGGTCGAAGACCTCCCTTGGTCCCCTATATATAGGGTTCGCAGGAACCCGACCGTTACACTCTTGCCACGTAGGATTAAGTGAGCCACCGATGACAGGCATCGGTGACACAGCTACACACTACACCCAACCTATAACCGGCTCGGGCAGACCGACACCTGTGTCACCGGAGGCTGACACAGGTGAACCCTTAACTGACGTAGCAGCACTACTCAGCTCGGTCTTGGCACATGACATGCCCTCAGCATACAACTACTCTGATCCCTAATAAGGAGAGAACCTCCGACAGTCTTCTGACTCAGCAGACAAACCATCGCAGTGCAGGTCCCTTAGCATTTACAAGCTCTCCCCTGGTACAGAGATGTACTTGAGTCATAGAGCGCTAGACCACCTGTGACACAGCTGTGTCACACCGCTGACTCTAACCCCTAGGGTTTTCTACTGCTAGCACTGTAGAGTGCTAACAAAAACTAGTTTCACACTTGTGCTAAACCGCTGACACAGGGCCACTGACCTCAAAGCATCAGTGCCACTGTTCAACACCCTGAGCATTGAGCAAAAGACCCTCCACAGATTATTACTACTTCATCCCTCTTGATAGTACGGGTGTTTCCTATGGACTCAAAGAAATTAGCAAATCTAGGCTTTACCTGCAACCAACTGTATTCACGGCCCTTGACGCATCAAGCCACCATCACCTTGCTTGCAACTCCTTGCACAGCACCGACTTCTTCACAGTTGTGACACAGCTGCCTAGCACAGCCATTCCCTTGTTCTGGAAACCACCTTTGTACCCTTTTTGGTAGTCATCATTCCCTTGATGACCCTTCTTCCTAGAACCTATTTAACCGACTTACACTCATTGTAAACATTAGATCCCAGATTGAGTTTCCATTAACCATCAAAACCACTTAGGGGCCTAGATGCTCTTTCAATCATCAATAGCACCGCAAAACTCTTATATACCTGCATTTTAGCATGATAAAAGGGAACCATCGGATTATGATCTTGTCATAGGGTTTTTTTCTTAGGCAGCCTTACAGTAATCTGTTTTTATCAGATTATTTCTATACCTTTCTCTAAGTTTTCTTAGAAAAACATCATATTGTACCTCAAGGCAATAGCTAGGCAACCTTCCTTAGTATCTATTCTTATCAGTTCTGTGGACCAAGAATAGGATCTGTTCTTAACAGTTTCTAATACCAATTTGAAGTAAGCATCTATTCTTATCAATTTTGAATAAGAAGTACTCAGGTGTAAACAGCATCACTAGATAGCTAATGATCAAACCAGATAGCTAATGACCAATTAGTGATATTTAACAAGCTAGACTGATAGGTACAACCATATGCATATAGAGATAAAAAAGGGAAGCTAAGATCAACTTAATACCTGTTCTTATCTGACTTGAGTACAGAAATATTAGTCTGAAACTTTTAAATAAAGGTTTAAGCTGAGAGGTACTAGATCATGCAAATGTCTTATTGGCAGCTGAGACTTAATAACCAAAGGTTAGGTGTTTAGATAGACATCACGAGACCACATGTACACAATTGAGCATAACAATTCACAACTGAACCATAACTAAGAACCAGAGGCAACAACTGTTATGAAGTAGCACTAACATGCACACCAATTAAGGTTCCAATTTTTACTAATCAGCTCCAGTATACAACCAAGGAACGACCAAGCACATATGTGATAATTCATTGAAAATGTCCATCGCCAAGCGTAACACGATGTTTAGAAGCTGAGCAAGATAGCAGAATGGAATCATACATAGTAAACTTAACCGAGTCAAGTAACAATTGCTCATATAGTTAATTGGCTAACATGTTCACTAAACATTAGTTAGGGTCCACGATGCTAATGTCCAAAGAGGCCAATTGATACGCCAACTAAGTCCTTATATCGCAATCACTAGGCATCAATACTAGAACATGTGCATAGCTAAGCACTAAGTACCAAATCTTTGACATCAGTGTGGAGATCAGCTTAAGAACACCCGACAATTGATTACATATGACTGAAATGAAGATAACATCCAGACATCGTAACGAATCAAGCCACAACCGAATACCATTGGAGCTAAACATCAGATCATGCTGGCAAAAATTTAGCTAGTCATAGGTGAAATAAACACTAGAGCATAGCAGATTGCGTACTCTTGATTGCGTACTCTTGGTTATCTACAAAGTGAGCTGGTATAGTCAGCTAAGACCCAATGTAACATCTGTTCTTAAGCTTAGGGGCATATAAAAAAAATGATGGCATTGACGTATATATATATATGCAGAGTTGATCAGGCTATCAGAGCAAAATAAAGTACCGGTTCTTATTATTAACAAAAATTGGCCACAGACATAAGAGTACTAGACATTGGAGCACGGCAGGAACAAATGGCAGGGGTTATATTCATGCCTACCGTGCAAGAAATTAGACGATTACCCGTGCAAGCTCTATAACCGGTCAATCCAATGCCTAATCAGGTTTTGAATTAAGCCAAAACTTACTAATCCCAAGGAATCAAGCAAATCAAACCAGCTATGGAGGAACCCTAAGTTTAGGAACCACAAGAAAAGAGAAAGGGTTAAGGAGACTTACCCGTGGGGGAGCCCTGGCTCGCCACCGGCGGGAGGTAGGCCAGCGGAGCACCCGTGGTGGGGCTGCGACGCCGGCCGCAGCTGTCCCGGGCAACGGCCAAGGCGCACGACGCAAGATGGCGAGGCATGACAAGGCGGCGGGGTCGTTCCGAGGAGAGGCATCTGAGAAAGGGAGGCGAGGCGGCCCTCGGGTGATTTTGAGCGAGCAGGGAGCGGCGGAGGAGGCCCGACCAGGGCGAAGGTGACTTGGTGCGGCAGCGACAAAAAGGAGGCACCGGATCGAGAGAGGCAATAGAAAAGGGGATTTAGGGATTCCGGATGAGAGAGTGAGGGAGAGCCGGTCGGGTGTGGTAGAGGTGGATCCAGAGAGGCTGTTGGAGAGCAACGAAAAGTAAAGAGGCAAATTTTGGAGAGCTCTTCATATCAAGCTTTGGAGAAAGAATTTAGGGAGTTCCTTGGAAATTGCTCTTAGGGAACCAAAATCCTTTTAGTGCTGTTCTCTAAATCACCTCAAATTATTCCTTTTCTTTTTCCTTTGAGTAGGAAATAAAGTTAAATTAGATTATCCCATTTTCTCATTTAAGGGTAGAAGTAAAGAAATAAAAATGAATATATATGCATATATACGCTGAACAATAGATTCAAGGCTAAGACAATTACCTAAATTGGAATGAATTTTCTTTCTTGAAAGGAAATTCAATTTTAAAAGAAAATTACAAGTTATTCTAAGTAAGTTAAGTGTATTCGTATTCTTTAGGGGAAAGATTTAAACCATGAGTTAAACTTTTAAAGGGAATTAGATTCTAAAATCATGATTTGAAATCACATAAGCTTTAAAAACAACCAAAGCTTGGTTATTAATTTAAATGATCATAAAACCCTTAGTAGAATGTTTAAAAGAGTTATGTCTAAGATTTCTGAGAGTATTCTAATAGGTAGACATCCTCATGCATGCATTGTTATAGTCATTGCATTCATTTTGAGATTTTCTGGATAAGTCCTTATCGGACTCTATTATTTTCATGCCAGAAGCCGGAGTTCCACAAGTAAACCCTTCAAACTCCATTTTCAATCCGATACCAGGCAAGTCCAGTTTTTTATTCATGTCCGTTGAGAATGTTTATAAAATTTCCCTCTTGTCTATAACTTGCACAAAATGAAAACCTATTTTCTAAATTGAATCAACTTTGGAATTGTTTGATCGCCTATTTTTGGGCGTGATCATGGGAGGTGGTGAAATCCTGGAAAGGGTGTCGGAGGCACATTGGAAGGTGGATTTCATCACACGGGAATGTTTCATATAAGGTTAATGCAACCAATGATCGAATGTGCTTAAGGGCCGTAGTGATCGCGCTTACCACATACCCTGTTTGGGCGGGGCTGAGCTAAAGTACCTTTGCCCTAGGTCTATACCCCCCGGGAAAGTAGGATCTGGGTAGTTGGACACTGTGAGTATCAACTATCGAGAATGGTTGGACGTTGTGAGTATCAACCACAGAAGAGGTGGTGTTAGCCATAGTATGTTGGACGTGGAGTACCAACATGGGACCGGTAGTCCCATGTGAACTACGACGTGGGGTATAACCGAGTGGGCGACGAAACGGCTCTGTGATCATGGGTACGTGATTCAGGGCTGATCACCTTGGGTACATGCTTATGATCATTTGTGGGTACAGTTACGCACCTCTACAGAGTGTACAGAATTGTGGCATTATCACTCCATGTTCTTGGTTAGAACTGCGAACCCGGCAAGAAAGGGATTCATCGGAAATCCTAGCAGCTTGTGAAACATGAGATCATTAGTCTCTTAAATTAAAACTTGACTCTCTTACCTTTCAAAACGGCATTGCTTTTGGGAGAACATAGCTGTTCTCAGTAGATAGTGCATCAAACACCTCTTTGCTATTCTTGGACTTGTTGAGTACCTTCTGTACTCATCCCTCTATCTTAATTCCTTGATTAGACGGTGAGCTGACGACGGATCAAGACATAGTCTACATCGAGGTCGAAGATGAAGTCCCCGAAGAACTGATAACAACAACGGAGGGCGAAAGCATCGACTACTACTTTGACTACCGTGGTGAAGACCCTGAAGCGTAGAAGCATAGGAAGTAGGAGATGAGAGATGTAGGATAAGACTTTTGCTGGAGCCGAATGGAACGGTTTTAAATTCCCCATACTTTTGGGAATATATTTGTATATTGTTCTCTGAGTTTGTAAATTAAGTTGTAATAAATGGGCCACTGCAATGCTTCTGTCGTGCTACTCTGTGTGATGTGTTGTAGATGAGAAGGCATTTCGTCTGCGACATGTCAAAGACTAGCATATTATCCGTATGGGTAATATGTGGGTCGCCGCAAAAACATACTCAAGTTCATTTCGTTTTTGGATGCAAAACATACTCAACTTCATTTCGTTTCCTCAACAAAAGAAACAAAGAAAATTTAGTCATCGACAAAATACGTTAAGATCAGGAGAGTTCAATGGCTAGCATATCAAACGGATGTCAAAACTATCTAATTGGGCTGCTAGACAAAACTCATCATCGTCAGTAGCAATGTGAGTTTTATCGTTATCTTGCTGTATAAATATAGGACATCTGAAATCTTCTAATGGCCATGTTTGTTTGATGGTAGGCAAGACCTTGTTAACAAGAAAAGTCCGGCTAGTTTCTTTGGTTACCAATGTCATTGCCTTCGTGATCATGGTACCCGCTGGCCTGTTTGCACTTTTCCTCTTTGCTAGCTCTGTATAAGTGAAAGAAAATATGCCAATCTTTCTAGAGAAAATCTCATTACCTTCGTCATCAAACCGTGGTCTAGCTGTTGCGGCTAGGAACATAACTTTCTCAATGAAATTTTTACTTTTCACAGTTCTTTGTGGCTTGTCTTCATCTATGGCCAAGTAATATTTCTGACTAAACACCACATGGAATCCACCTCCATGTTGGCCTTTCTCGCATATGCGCTGCACAACTCTCAATGGCACGCGGGTATCTTGTGCAATTGATTTCGTGACACCATGTTTCAATATGCTGGATGAAGTTCTCTCCAAAAGCATCGACTAGATGGCTTTATGCTGATCATTGGTTAAATATTTCCTCATATGAATATGTCCATCTGCTTTTTGAAACAAAAATTATTGTGATTAGTCTCATCTGATAAGTGCAAATATCAGAAATTTAATTTCATTGCGACTGAATTCATAGTGAAAGAATGAATCTTACTTGTACCAACATTTGCTTGACCATTCGGGAACATCTCTTCAACATGTGTGTCGTCATTTCCAATCGATTCGTGCTGTATCCGATGAAAAAAGTTTCAGATTATATTCATTCACGACAAACTTGACCTTATAGCCACTGATGCAAAAACAATCAGTGAAACTTGACCTTATAGCCACTGATGCAAAAACAATCAATGAAACTTGACCTTATAGCCACTGATTCATTGAAGACACTATTCATTCATGACACTATTCATTGTCCGACAACAGCAAAAACAAATGTTTTACTTGACCTTATAAGCACTTATTAAACCAAAAAATATGCCCACATTCTAGATTACCCTTTTCTAACGGTCTGTACTGCAATACATCCGGCAACATTTCTATACTGTTCACTGTCCGACAACACGAAGAACAAAGAAATTTTAATGTTCATTTGTAAGCAAAGAACAAAATCATGACAAGATCAACTAGCTGGTAGATTAGCAAAAAAATTGACAGATTCTAGATGACCCTCATTTCCAAGTGATTCATGAGCTGTATCAGATGAAAACAATTTTAAGAATTTTGCCCCTTTAGTAAACGGAACAGTATGCAATCAGATTTTAGAGCAATGATGACACTGTTCATTGTGAGAAAGCAGCAAAAACAAAGCAGATTAACATGACATTGTACGCAAAGATTGAAACCCAAAATTACTGTTGTTCTTGGTCTGACAATGGGAAAAGCAAAGAAAGCCTGGTCTTAATGGAAGTCCCTTTATTGTTTGTCTTCCGACAACAACATCTGCTTTCAATGTTCTTCTTGATCCCAATTTTCATGCGTCCGGCAACACTTGCTTGAATAGGATTTCAATTCCTCTTCGCTGAGTAGAATAGAGCTTACCAGCGGTTTCGAGGCTTTCTCCATATCATGTTCATCCATACCTTCTCCATCTTCCTCCAGCTCAACTCCTTCATCCACTATGCAATGAATGACCAATGATTCAGTTCTGCATTGTAAATTCACTACTCATAACTGAAAGAAAATAGCGTCTGATGCGAACATACCTTGGCAAAATTCATCCCAAAATAGAGACTCGTTGAGGTCGGGCAGCCCTACTTCAACCTCATCCCAATTCCATAGGACATTGAGGTCGATTTGAACATGTGACATTGGCGGCCACGATTGTACAAGAAGATTAGAGATGCAGTGGAAGATGACTGTTTCAGGGTTGTAGTATTAATGGCAGTACTTATAGGAAGAGAAGAGGATTGCTCCAACTGGATGGAGTATAGGAAGATGGTGGAGCATCAGCAGGACATTGAAACGCATGCCATGGTGGCGATTCAAACAAAATTTTGGGAGCGTTGTGGCGCTGGCTGAGATTGAAAGCGCTTGTATTCGAAATTAAACGAAATTTCGAAAATGCGTGGAAGTACTACGAGGTGGCCGAAAATATCTGTCGACAGCTCGTTTTCTCGTCTTCTTAAATGTACTAGTGTTGCCCTATGCGTCATCGTAAACACTTAACCACGTTCCTCCGGAGATTCATTTTCGTGTTGCTCAGCTTCGAAACAAAATGCTTCCGCTGCTCAATCAATGAAGAAACATAATAAGCCAGGGCTCCTGGCCCGGGTAAACTAGTCGGCCACTCTGCATGGCACGATAGATCATGCCCAGGCTGGGGCAGGGTAGAACGGCGAGCACCCGCGGGCACATGGACGGAACCACACGCGCGGCGGCCATAGTTCGGCGCAAGCCCCGATGCTCATAGGAAAAGCTGCTGTGGATTCGGACACAGTAGCCGAGCGAAGGTCTCCCAGGCCCAGCCGAACAAATCACTGTGAGGACCACCGCACTGCACCACTAACACACGACCTCCGGTCGCGCCGGGCCCCGCGTACGGGCTCGCGCGAGGCGAGGCAGCAATGACCTTTTGTTGTACTCCAGCGACGCATCGCTTCCGAGTCTGACCTCCCGCCTCCATTGACCGCACTACCTGCTCCTGTGGACGCGCGGGGTCCATCGGATCGGGGCTCATCCTGTCATAAGCTCTGGCCATTGTTTGGTACGCCCTCTCGGCTGGGGGCTCCACCTCCACCCGCACTAGGGCCCCGTCGCTGCCTCGTGTTTATTGATTGCCCAGTCTGGTGGTGGAGCCCACGCGGCAGGCAATGGCGCTCCTGCGCCTAGCAAAGCGTGTTGTGCGTAGCGCTTGTCACGTTGCGCGGGGAGGGGGTGAAGGGGAAGCAGGGCAGTAATGGCGACGCAGAGGAAAGCTCTCCTGCCTGCCCACCGCCCGAACTGCGAACTGCGTTGCGCTTCTACAGTTCTACCACGGGCCTTGTAGGGGAAGAAAGGAAAAGACCACACGAGCTGCTCGCGATGTCTTTCTCTCTCTCTCTGCTCCTATTTTTGATAACATAAAAGCAGGCCCCAATCCGGAAACCCAGTCCAAGCCCCAGCGTGCAGTGCAGCGGCAGCCGTGGTAGGAGGTGCAGAGAGAGCGGGGACGCCGGGCCTACTTCCCATGTCAGTGTTGACCGGTCAATGGCGCCACTCCCTCTCCCCAACAGTCGCAACCATCCACCCACCCATCCTACCATACCTGGGCCCCGCGCTCCAGCGAGAGTAGAGTGCGGCACCAGCGCGTTCGTGCTAGACACGGTGCGGGCCGTACGGTCTCTGCTGCTGCTGCTCAGGGTACGGTGGGCCCGGGTACGAAAGGTCCCACCCACAGAGAACATAGAGCACGTATGTGACCCCGCTTGGTCTGCCGCGCTGCGCTGCACGGGCGTCACAGGCCTATGGAGGCATGCATGGATGGATGGATAATTGAAGTGAAGTCGTCGACATGCCCGCTGCTCTGCTACTACCAGACCACCATCACCACCACGACGCTCCATCGAAGGAAGCCAGGGAAGAAAATTAGTAACACGGAGAGGAGAAAGCGGACGTACGTGCCAGCTGCATGCTGGGGATGGACTACTAGTACTACACCTCTGACAATATGAGAGTTGAAAGGAAGGCTGCAATGGCTGCTTCTGCTCTGCTACTCCTGCTGATGAGAAGAGGAAAAGTGAGAGAAGGGGAGGGGATGCATGGGTGAAGCCACTGTAGTAATAATGGAGGTGTCGGATCCTTCAGTTTGCGTTCAACAAAGCATGTACTTTTCGGTATAACGATCTCTACCTAGTTTTACCCTAGCTTGAAAATATCTTGTTAGTCATGTTGTAGTTGGAATTTCAGTTAGTAACTAGAGAATGACAACGGCGTATTAAGTTAATCCAGTTTCTGGAGTCCATGTGACTTTCACTATTTAAATCTACTTCGAGAGATCCTTTCGACTGAAAAGAACCTCATCAACGAGCCAACTATAACAAGCGAGGGCCTTCAGATCTACAAAAGGAATGTTTTTGGTGCTCTCGTCACCAATAATGGGCGAATCATCGTGCACCCACGACCGCGGAACTGTTAACTAAGTTTAATTAAAATAGTCTATCTTATATGCGGGTATTTCTTTTTTTTTAAGGCCTGTCCAGTCTATCTTTCAGTCAAGCATATCTATCAATATTTGTTTGTATGCCATCATATCTAGCTCCATCTAAATCTGGAAACGGTCAGCGCAATTCAACCACTCCCTCGATAGGGCACCGAGAACTTCATTCGGTTTGACAAAGAAGTCAGCATTCATGTTGATCGGCAGGCCACCGTCCGGCCTTCCATCAAGAAAAATAGAATTTAGGGCGTATGCTTGTTCGCTAGTGTGGCGAAAATGTTTACCAATTCTAGTAAGGGTGTATGTTTTTTAGTCATGGGAATATGTAATCCTACATCTATTATACCACTTAAAAGAAACGTGTTATACGTCTTGTATACTAGCTTGAAGATAACCACTATCTTACACTAAGTGGATGGTTTGCACTCCAACAATATAGACCTACCCCCACAAAACCATTTAATATTCCCCAACTGAACTTTACTATATTTTAGGGTGCGGGCCGCATAATTATCCGTGCAGACAGACTACAGCCCCTTTCTTTTCGGCTTAAACTTATGCACAAGCCGGTTTAGATTTAATTGTCCGTAGAAGCTCCGGTGGGAGAAAACCCTGATAAGCTCTAATTTCCTTCTTTTTAGCTTCTGAGATGTGAGCTTATTTCCTGTGATGAACGGTGTAATGTCTATAAAACCCCTAAAATTGTGTATACTCTGGTTAATGGTTAATATTATTCTTTGAACTATTTTAGCATGCAATTGATAATTATCATCCTTTTGAAATGTCTTTTACCGCAATTGAGTAGGGAAATAAATTTATCTTCCCTTTTCCTCTCAAATATCCATGCACAAATATCCACAATTTATCTTCCCTTTTTCTCTAAATATCCATGCACAAATTAACTGCCCATGGCTCTCTCAAGTTTCAATAAATCAAATTTATCTTTCCTTTTTCTCTCCCATTTTGTATACAATGCATACTTTTGTGGATCATACAATGTGAGAGGTAGAGTGTTCTAAAATTCCAAGCAACATAATCACAAATCACAAATCCAAGTAATCACAAATCACAAATCCAAGTAATCACAAATCACAAATGTCAGTAAATACATCCATACACATTGAATTTTTGCTTCCAAGCAACACAATCACAAATCTCAGTATATAGAACAATATTTTGCATCAGTACATATATACATAATCACTATGCAAAAAAAATCCATCTATCTTATACAAGCATCCATATAATCAATCTTAGCATATATATATATATATATATATATACACCAAGTATATACACCAATTTTTGTGCATCACTGACGTGGCACGGAGGAGGGGCTCGGTGGTAGGCCGGGCACGGAGGCGATCAGAGCAGGGCTCAGCACCGGCAGGCTAGGCATGGAGGCGAACGGGGGAGGGAGGCAGCGGCGGAGGCGGGCGCTAGCAGTGGGGCCGGCCGGATGAGGAGCAGGTGCTGGCGGCCGGGCAGATCTGGGTGGCGGTCAGGGAGCTTGGGGTGGCAGGCAGGTGGGGGTGAGCTGACGATGGCGGGGGGCGAGCGCTGGGTCGCCGGATCTGGGACGGTAAAGGGGCGGGGGAGGTTGGCGGCGGTGCGGTGACCTCGAAACCGGCGGCTAGGGGAAGCAGGCTGGGGTGGGGCCGCCAGCGGAGGCTGGAGCGGGGCCGCTAGTGGGGGCTAGGGTCTCGGGTGAGGGCGTCGGCAGGGGCTAGGGTCTCGGGCGGGGACGCCGGCGGGTCTCAGGAGAGGGAGAGCTCGTGAAGGGGAAGCGGGTGCGGGACGTGGAGGGGTGGGCTTGGGACAAGGAGGGATCTGTGAGAGCAAAACGGTGGTAGTTTTCCGTAATTATGTGACCAACTCTGAGGACAATTTCAAAACCAGTTTCACAATAAGCTCGGGAAGCAGGCTGAGACCAGCTTCTTCCTACCAACAGTAGTTTGAACAAGTTTATTGCCACCGCTCCGCCTTCTTTTTAGCTTCTGACTTTTTAAGACCATAAATCGGTGAAGAAGCCCAAAAAGGGGGCCCACTACTATAGATTCCATTTAACGGGGCACCATCTGTACAGATGGCTACTCGGAGCCATCTGTACAGTGCTTATCACAGATGGTTCCCAAACGCGAACCGTCTGAGAAAATGACGACCAGCGTTGGCGCACAAGCAGGGCGGTACAGTACAGACGGTTCGTGTGACGAACCATCTATAAAGATATCACAGACGGTTCCCAGCAGGGACCGACTGTACTGTGAAGGATATCATAGACGGTTGGGAACCGCCTATACTATCCCTGCCAGTACAGACGGCTCCCAACTGGGATCGTCTGTGATATTAGAACAGACGGTACCAGCTGGGAACCATCTGTACTATCCCTCCCAGTGCAGACGGCTCCCAACTGGGACCGTTTGTGATATTAGTACAGACGGCACCAGTTCGGAGCAGTCTGTACTACGAGTGATAGTACAGGCGGATCCCAACTGGGACCGGCTGTACTATTAGTATAGGCGGTACAGGCGGTTCCCAACTGGGAATCGTCTGTGCTAGATATTTTTAGTGTTCTGCTTCGTCTTCAACCTTCGGAACTGCCGGGCGCCGCTTCGTTTCGCGCGCGAGCGTGTCGTTCCACATTCCTCTTCACGTCGCTTCGCTCCCTTCCGCCTCTCCCTACTAAGTACTCCGCTTCCACCGGCCTCCGCCCAATCCATTCCCTCCTGCCCACTTCTCTCCTCCGCCATGCCGAGTGTGCCGTCGTCTTCACCGCCGCCGCCCGTCCCATGGCCCTACGCGGGTCTGCTGGCGCCAATTAGTTGACCATCCAACTACTCGTGGGACGAGGACTCGCCGGCGAAGAATGTGCTCTCCTCCGACGAGGAGACTAATCGGTCCGCCGATTGGAGTTCGTCGAGCTTCGACAACGCCAATTGGTGGATGTCAGAGGAGGAGGCCGAGGAGGCCGACGACGACGACGAGGACGACGACACCCACGACGACGATGATGACACCGACGACGACGATGACGACCAGCAAGGCGCCGCCGCCACCCACGGGTACTGCACTGAGGAGACGATTACGGCTGGGAGGACACCACTGATGACGATTACGGCTGGGATGACACCGACACGGACAATGACGATGACGGCAGCGACGGCGCTGACGGCGACGACGGCGCAATCGGCTCGGCCCAGCAAGAGGTGCAGACTATATTAGATAGTTTTTTTTGCACAAGAATTAGTGCACTAATTACTAGTACTTTGTAAAAATTAGTAGTACTTTGTATTAATAGTACTACTACTTCCGTGTTCTGTTCAAATATTAGCGTACCGTGTTAATTCTTTTCCGATCGTTCGATCTCTAAAAATCACAAAAACTATCACCGACGGCTCCAAACGCGAACCGTCTGAGAAAAAATATACACACGATGGCGAACAGCACAGTACAGCCGGTTCCTCAACTGGGACCGTCTGCAATATTAGTACAGACGGTTCCTGTTGGGAGCCGTCTGTACTGTGCCGTCCCGCTTTTTCGCCATCGTGTCTGAGAATGGCATAATACAGATGGTTCCCGATTGGGAACCGTCTGAGAAAATGGTACAGTATAGACGGTTCCCGGTCAGGAACCGTCTATGATATTTGTACAAACGGTTCCCTACTTGGAGCCGTCTGTACGAATAGCTATAAGCTCACTCCCAGCTCGATTCGCCGCTATCACCACTCGAGCCGCCCGTCTTCCTGACCTCCTCTCGAGCCGCCCGCACACGCAGCTGGACTAGGAAGAGCCGGCGAACCTCGTGCTGGAAGGAATCAAGCTCGGGGCACTGCAAGCCTTGCTCGCCGATGACCTCACCGAGCTGCCGCCGCCGCTCGCCGTCCCGCCGTCATCTTCGACCTCCCCAGCGTCAGTGGACACTTCCTATAGCTCCACGGTGAGCCACAGATCTTTCCCGTGCCCTTCCCCCCTTGATTCCATGCTGGATGATCGTGAATGATCGGTAGCGAGCTAGCTCGATCGCGCTCGAGTCATTCAGCTAGTTGGGAAGAAGAAAAGAAAGAGAAAAGAAATGTGGGACCCATGTGTCATAGAGAGAAGGAAAAAGAAAAAGAAAATTTAATATGAGAGAGGACCCCACCTGTCATGCTCAATGGCTAAGTTAGGCTGAGTAACAAAAGTTTTTCATATTTTTGATTTTCTGAGAAAAAGCAAGAAAATGCTAAAGACGCTTTAAACTTCTAAAATCTTAGAAAATTCATATGAACTCGGAATGAGGTGATTCTTTTTTTAAATTCATCATTTAATCTGTAGAATTTTATGGTATAACTTTTGTTCATGTCACAGTGCTGTAAAATTTTGAAAATGACCAAAATGCCCTTAAACCCAAAAATTGAAGTATGATTTTTATAAAAATCATGCTAGCTCTAAAAATAATATATGTTGCACCAAAATTCAAATTTTGATACATGTTGTATCTTGGCTTCATTTTATTCGTGCATCAACATATAAAATTTTGACATATATAGAAATGTTGCTTTCTTAGAATATTTAAATAATTAGGTACTGGCTTTATTTGAGTTTTGCATAGTTGGGTTTATATATTGCTAAAAATGCATAAATGTAGTGTTTTAGATTAATTTACGTACGAACTTTATTAGGTCAATTTAATAGTAATTTACTCATTCTGCAGCCCGTGTAGCAAGATGGATCGGGGGTGGATATACGGTTCTCGTACGAACCAAGGGTACCTTGATGGTGTGACGAATTTTCTGACAGCTACCGAGGAGGATAGGTTGAAGAAGGGTGTTCAATTTATATATTGTCCTTGTTGCGACTGTAGAAATGAGAGATCATTTCTCAGACAGAACTCAGCCCTACAGATCCAAGCGCACTTGATTATTAGGGGCTTCAAACCGAACTACACATGTTGGAACAAACATGGTGAGGAGCAAAACATGTTACACGAAGACGTTCGCATTGTCGAAGAACCCGAAGCCACCGAAGGGAGAGAAGATGACAAGGAAGTAGGTGCAGGCAATGATTGTGGCCACGCGGAGGAAGTAGGTGCAGATGATGATTGTAGTGGCGCAGAGGATGATGATAGGTTGGATCAGATGCTGTGCGATGCTGACGTGAACTTTAATACTGAGAGAGACTTCAACAAGTTCATGTGCTTGATCGAGGACTCTGAAAAACCTTTGTTCCCGGGTTGCAAGCCGAAATACACAAAGCTCTCATCCGTGCTTGAGCTGCTTAAATTGAAAGCAAGCTATCGGTGGTCAGACAAGAGTTTCACGGCGCTCTTAGGTCTCCTATCGGAGATGCTCCCGGATGGAAACGAGCTGCCCAAAAACACATACCGAGCAAAGCAGGTTGTTTGTCCATTGGGGATGGAGGTAGAAAGGATACATGCATGTCTGAACGACTGTATCCTGTACCGTCTGTAATAACAATAGTGCAGACGGTTCAATATTGAGAACCGTCTGTAATAACAATAGTGTAGACGGTTCTGTACTACGAGCCGTCCGCACTATTATTATCACAAACGGTTCTGCATTGCGAACCATCTATACTACCATTGTATTTCGCAAAACTCTCATCTCTTCCCAAACCCGCGCCGCCACTCCCACTCTCTCGCCCTAGGTTTTGACATCTTCCCGCCCTGCTCCTCCGCCGCACCCGCCACCGGTTCCCGACGCCCTCCTTCCCAACGATCTCGTCCCCGACGGTCTCGTACTCGCTGGCGCTCCTCCCCGCCGGCCTCCTACCCGCGCTCCTCTCCGACGACGTCCTCCCCGCGCTACTCCCGACGACCTCCCGAGCCGTCCCCTCTGCCGCCGCACATCACCGCCGCCGCCGCCCGACCACTTCACCGACTGACAGACTCCCTGACCTCGCATTCCCAGGTAAGCCCCCTCCCCTATTCTAGTCCGCCTCCTCCCGCTTCCGCTTCCAGATCCTGCGCCTTCCCTGCGCCCTCGCCAGACGGCCCCTCATGTGTCAATGTCAGTGTTCTGCTATAGGAGAATGGGTTGCTGATTGCAGTAGCCAGCACCAATAGTTCTTGGTTGGGTGCTAGGCATGTCATAGCAATGGGGTTGCCCATTATGTAAACAAAATTTTTTAAGGATCCTGTTGTATTTGCCGAGAATGTCGTGTGATATACTGATACTCATGCTGTTCTTACTAGAACATTTGTTTGGGTGATTTGAAGGGAAAACTGGATGTGGCCTATTGAGTAGAATTATGACCTCCAACAGCTCGATCGTCAGGAGATCTTTATGTCTCCAAAACATTGCAAAATCTGTTAATCATATTGGTGTATGCTAGTGCCCATGCTTAATGGATTTGGTCACAATTGCAGCTAGCAGTAAGGCTTGTGTAGTTGTTTACTTGCCTGGTTAAGTAGATCCACCGCAACATGTGACTTTGGTTTAGTATGTAGCAGTAAAGAATGTTTGAGTAAAATTAAATTGAAACTCAATTCATGTATGCATAGAAGTTCTATGTCCAAACGAAGGAACTCAAGAGGAGGAGCCGAAAACATCAAAGGAAGCCATCAAGACTACGAGCAGTAGCAACATAAGGATGCCAAGATTAAGAAATTAGTTACCTATCTTAGTAGAGGCAAAATGTTCTAACATCTTAGAAACCATATTCATCTTAATTATTCTCTGCTCTCTACATGAATGCACATATCTATAGCTTCTTCCTTTTGCAATATGTACCTCCAGTGGAAAAACATATAGCATCTTGCTCTTAGTCTCTTATTACTATTCTTACAAGCACATGTATTCTTACAAGCACAGATATTGCATGAACTTTGATGGTTTTGGATTTACGTGCTTTCATAGTGAATAAACTTATAAGATGGCGTCCGGAGATGAACGTGAAGTGCCTCCGGCATCTTCTCCTCGACAATATGAGCTGTACTTGTCTCCTCAACCAGCTCAACCATTGCCTCAACAACATGCAGAAGCATCGTCTCATGAGCAAACCGAAGGAACGGATGGGCAGAAGCGAAAGTGAGGTGGCTGAGGCAAAAATCAAATGCCCAAGGGTCACTACACGATAACGCATGTCAGTGATGAGGGTGTGCCCACATTGCCTCAGCAGGCTCAGGCGACATTCCGTAGAGCGTGCGCTTCACTTGCGAGGACAAAGGTCCGGATAACGTACGACACCTGGCTGTCAGTGTCGAATACGGAGAAAGAGTTCCTGTGGGACACAATCAAAGCACAATTCGACTTCCCAGAAGGTAGCGAGAAGGAAGTGGAAAGACAGGCAAAAGCCAAGATGGGCAAGGCGTGGAAGACCTTCAAGAGCGAGCTTTACAACACATACGTGAAGAACGATCTTATGCCCTACAGGCAGGACCCGGACACTTGTGGGTACTTGGAGGATCAATGGGCAGAATTTGTGGAGAGGTGCACGTCAGAGGAATTTGTGTAGCGGAGTCAAGCAAACAAGGCGCGGCAAGCATGCAACGTTCACCCCCATAGGCTCGGCACCGGTGGGTATGCACGCAAAGAGTTGGAATGGAGAAGGGAGGACGAGTAGGCATCTCAGGAGAGTCGCGCAACACCGTTCTCCCAGATCCCAGAGAAGCGGGCCCGGAACTGGTATCGTGCGAGGGCGAACATCTCGGCTGATGGCACCATCGGCTTCAGCAAACCCGAAACCATGCTAGTGGCCAAAAACATCATACGACTGTCAGAAGAATCCTGTCAAGGAACTTTCCAAGCCGCCAGGGAAAAAGGTATACTAACCTCAGCTCTGGGAAACAAAGAGCACCCGGGTCAAACGTGTGGCGTGGGGGTCACAGTTCCATGGAAGTTGGGATTCCCCGACGATGCGGGTTCATACAGGAGTCAGAGGAGAACCAGAGTAGAGTGCGAGGCAGCCGAGCGTGAACGGATGAAAAGAGAGCTGATGGAAGAAATATATGCCGGCCTAGAACAAAGGATCTACACAAGGGTCGAAGAATGGGTACGGCAAATAAGCTAGGAGGCTGAAGCCGCCGTGGCTGAACGCAGCCCCGCAGGCTCATCCCCACAGTCTCGGTGCTAGAGTAGCTGCGCATCCGTGGAAAATGATAATGATGAGGACGTACATGAACCAGCTCCTCAGGGCAACTTTCCAGATGACATCCGCGACCCTGACTTAGCTTTCGAGGACATTACAGGTGATGTCGCCAGTAGCAAATTACCTGTGGACGACATACAGGTGGCAAAAAGGTGCAAGCTCCTCGTGCCTAGCAGTTTTGGCTCGGATCACATGCTTGAGGCTGGTACGGGGTTAGCATTTCCACCAGCTAAATCGGCCACTGTGCACGGAGTTCCGCTAGCGGCGGGTAACGCCAAGGTGACAGTGGACATGGTGCACACGAATATGTCGTCCTACCCACTTCCTGTATCCCTGGAGGATGACGTCACGACACTGGGGCAGGCTGTTAACGCGTTCATCCAGTGGCCGAAGAAGTACATTTCCCTGGTTGCCCCTCCACCTCCTGCACGGTCGCTGTCTCCGGTACGTGACGGTAAAAATTTCTCATTCCGTGGTCCTTTGCGGAAGGTTAAATCGCTTCGGCACAATCTCAGTGGTGCAGCAAATCTTGGCAATAGGCCACCAAGTCGAGTCCACAAGCTCAGCGTAGGGCTACCAGAAATACCAGAAATTCGGCCAAGGGCAAAGAGGTACAAGAAGAACCCGAGATAAGAGTGTACATGGAAAGGCAGCCGCTAGTGACGTGGACGGAGTTAGAACGACTCGGTTGGGCAGCTCAGATTGTGCACGAGTTTTATATGAAGAGGTCCAACGAGAAGAGAGAGCTTCCTCAAAATATCGGCGCCAGGTTCGAGCGGTAACATTTCCTCCATCCACCTGGAACCTTCACCGTCGAGTTCAAGGATTTATCCGACCTATAGCATCACGACGCCCTCGATGTCAGCTTGTTGAGGTGCTGGACACTGTAAGTGTTCTGAATCACGGTTATGCTAGGTGAATTACCTTACTCATTGATACACTCTTTCAATAGCATTACTCTTATGTGTAGACATATGATTCAAGAGGCTAGAACGGAAAATCGTAATATCGGATTCCTCGATCCACAAGTGGTCATATCCACAATGGTCCAATGCGAGCCGCAGGAGGTCAAGGATTACATCGCGGAGGCCATGCTCATTCTCTGTACTAAGCGCCTCATTCTTCTATCGTACAACTACGGCTTCCACTGGATGCTCGTTTGTATTGACCCACAACGTCAACATGTCGTGTACTTCGACTCCAGGGACTACCCACCCGAGAAATACGCAAGTTTGACGAGGGTGCTCAACGGGGCGTTCAAGATGTATGTTTCCAAGGGGGGCCTGTACAAACAGCAAAAACCGAACCGACCTACCAATTTCATTTCCCGGTAATAATTCCTCCCTCGCCCATGAATAATGACCTCGCACGTTCTAGTATGTACTCGGTAAAACTAAATTTACCCTGCACGTAATCGTGATTTCTGCAGTGCCACAAGTAGCCGCCGGGCACCAACCTCTGTGGATACTATGTCGCGATATATATGTTGCAGATCGTTAGCTCTAGTGCGGTAGATCCGGAGGTTAGTGTCATTACACCATATTCAGTTACATTTTTCATCGTTCTGACGTTGTGCCTAATCTGTTCTGGTTTCCTTCTACAGACATTTAAGTTTCCTACAGATGAGCTCGAGAGTGACGAGGTCCGGTATGTTCAAAAAGGTTAATAGGTTTTCTACTATCCCAGCTGTTGAAGGACGCCGGAGAATTCCATACCCCTCAAAATTTGCACCTCAAAAATGGTTAATAGGTTAGTGCTTGTGAACTTTGTGTTCGAGAATGATGTTTAATGTGATTCGGATGAGTTACTGCTTCTTAATGACTTTGTGGTTGAGAATGACGTTTAATGTTTGCTTGTGAATGAAAAAGTTTGAGATCACGTCCTGCCGCACTGCTGCCGCGGCAGCGGAAACGGCGGCAGGCTGCAGCACCGTCGCCCTGCCGCACTACTACCGTGGCAGCAGAAACGGCGGTTTCCTCTGCCGCGGCAGCAGTGCGGCAGGGTGACTCGCAATAGTAAAGACGGTTCCAGGTATAGAACCATCTGTACAAATTCTTTGTACAGACAGTTCTACTCGCAGAGCCGTCTGCACAAATGTTTTGAATAGCACCTCATAAGCGTTTGTGCAGGCGGCTCTGTATCCGGAACCGTCTGTACAAACACTTTGGAGGTACTGTTCAAAGCATTTGTGCAGACGACTCCCAAGTAGAAACCGTCTGTGCTATTCGATTAGTGCAGACGGTTCTGTTTTGAAACCGTCTGTAGTACTCGATTTGTGCAGACGGTTCTAGTTGGGAATCGTCTGTACTACTCCGTTTGTGCAGACGGTTCTAGTTGGGAACCATCTGTACTACTTGATTTGTGCAGACGGTTCTAGTTGGGAACTGTCTGTACTGGTTTATTTGTACAGACTCTTTCGTACAGACGGTTCGGAAAACCATCCCGCACGGGTGTTCCGAACCGTCCGTACAAATGATTTCGGTAGTAGCGGCCTATAGCTAACCAGCGCACGTCACGTCTGACGCAAGCCATGCATAACTAAAAGTTGATCGATCATCGCGGTCACCCCGACGCGGCGCCGCACCCTATGTTATGGGCATCCATTAGATCAATGAAACGCTAGTAAAATTAATCCGAAGCGGGCAATGACATTAGGTGGGTATTCAAATCAGCGCACAGATGATGACATGACAGGATTATATTTCGCAACTGCAAAAGAGGAATAAAAAAGAAGCTCCAAGCTACCTGCTGGGAAAAATATTCCCTCGGTATCTAGCGTTAGATACGCTAGCTGATATGGTGCTTACATTGTCCATATGTTTTTTAGACCACAGCTGCAATATTGCATGGCCGTGTGTAAGGTACGTGCATGTTACTAGCAAGTCTCTTCTCTTGGACAAAAGGTGCCTCATTGTCAATGCTGGGGGTAGCTAGCTATAGCTAGTGTACATCGCCGTCACCGGCCTTCGAATGAAAGGGATAATAAATTAAATCGATCCAAAGGTTCCAGAACCCTAGTGTTTTTGTTAGGTGCTGTATACAACAATTGTGATCATATGTGCATCAGGCTACTTGCTAGCTAATTGATGTCATAGAGTCGCACGAGATAGGCTAAATATCGCCGGCAAAGTTGGGGCCGGAATGTCTTAACTTTTGGCGCCCTTTCCTGGACACCTAATGAAGATCAACGAACCATCAAGATAATCGCTGTTACGGAAAATTTATTTTCAGACGGTTCAAAATTATCATTTAAGATGGTTTTAGTCACGATCTAAAAACATGTATGGTGGATAATTGTTTTTTCCAAAACAGTTTATATCACATCTTAGACGGTTCTCATCTCAGAACCGTCTGAAATGTGATGTTTTGTCTAAGATTACGTTCTGTTTGGGATGTAGATGTAATTGATGAGAACCGTCTAAGATGTGATGTTCTGTCTAAGATTATATCTACATCCCAAACGACTCTTCAAATTTGAACCGTCTGGGATGGTTCTGTGAGGTTGTTGTCATAATGGATGTTCCACATAGTTTCTTCTTCCTGAACTGTCTAAGGTTCAATTATGACAACGATGTTTGTTTTATTTTTATTTCTACCTTAGAATAGAAAATTTAACAGATTTTGGATTCACAAGTACACATTCACATCCACAACAAATGAATAGATTTGTGATATGAAGATAATATGCATAGAAAGAACACATTAACATCTCCATCAATATCCACATAACTAAGTACATGAAGAACAATGAATTTCTAAGTATCGATATATCTAAATAATAAGCATCCCCATTTAGTTCACATTCACAGCCAGCTAAGGTTGATGGTACTCGTCCTTGACATTGATTACTTACACAATGAAGAATAAGAAGAACTCCCCCATAATCTCCATGAGCTTGGCCTTGGTCATCATGTTTATTTCAGTATCAATCGCAACCTATATGAAGTAAGATTAAATTCATGGATATATCTAAGATATGAATATAAAAAAAGTAGTGGTAAGATGGACAAATCTTAACATCTTAGCTCTTCGAAGACACCATGAGCTGCCGCATGTGATGACAGATGTAGTATGCACAAAGGTTGGTTCCTTTTGCTGTTGGTGACACTGCAAAGAGAAATACTCTTAGTTTGAGAGGGGATTATTATTAATTCAAATGAAGGTATAGAGTATTATTTTGTATTTAGGGAAGATCTTGAAATTGAAACCATGTTTCAATTTATCGTTGGATGCTAAAGTGGATTTCCTCCCACAGGACACGTAAGTGGCAAATGCCATGCGTTTTTCAAACAATTTAGGAAATTAGGAAATAAATGAATAAAAGTAATAACGTAAGGAGGAAAATGTGTTAAATAATGACATGCTGATTAATTGGGTGATACGCGTGAAGTTGTGGTTCGACGCTTATAGGAATCAAGGTATATAACCTTATTCTATTTAGGTATTATCACAACCAAGATCCAATGAAATCTACAACAATAGGTTTGCATTGTTATATATAACTAGTATTGTGTATAAACTATATAAAGGATGAAGTATGAGTATCAATCACTTATGCTCATATGAAAAAGTAGCACATTAGGATTTGAGCTTGTGAAAATCCAATTAGTATACTTCCGCATTAGGATTAAACTAAATCCGTAAGTGAATTTAAAAAGTCTATTCCCCCCTCTAGGCGACATCTTAGTATTAAGGTCCTTTCAATTGGTATCAGAGCAATGTCTCTCTTTTAGGGCTTCACCGCCTAGAGAGTAAAGAAGTCGACTAGTATGTTTGTGCACATTGATTCACTTCTATTAGATGGCACAAATTACTTTTTATGGAGAACTAGCATGCTTGATAGATTTCGGACCATGGGCCCACAATTTGCTAGAGTTGTAGATATGAGTTTTTCTCCTCCAAGTGATTGGGATAATGACCTATCAATTGAGGAAGAGAAAAACCTACATCTCAATGCTCAAGCTACTAACACCATATTTGATGCTTTGAGTGTTGAGGTGCTAGAGTCGATCATTCCTCTTGAGGATGCCCACGAGATTTGGATCACCCTCGAAAGGAGGTATTGGTTCAACATTGATGAGGATGATCTTCTCTTGGAGGAATCAATTGAGGATTGCTCTACTTCACCTTCACATCAAGAAGAGCTCTCAATTGCCTCCACCTCCACTTGCAAGGACATCACTCCACCACCTACTTCACCAATGTGCAACAACGCACAAGGTAATGATATGGTAAGTGACGATGGCTTGTGTGATGATGATGTTATGCTTAGCTTTGATAATCTATATAGCATAATCAAGAATTCAAAACTTGTAATTGACAAATTAAAAGAAAATTGTGAACATCGGAAGAATGAGTTTCTTTCAAGTAAGATTTCATTAGATGAGCTAAATAATTCTCATGAAAAACTAAGAGTAGAACATGAGAAATTAAAACTTGCTTATGATGATTTTTCTCTTATTAATGATAACTCTAAATCATCATTGAGTCTACACTCTTCTAACAATAAAAATGATACATCCCCATATGTTGTTGACTCATGCATACCATCTAGTGATACATTGCTTATTCATAAGAATGATATGCCAAATATGCCATGTTGCTCAAATGACATTGCTTATGGTTCCTCTAGTTCTTGTGAGACTAATCTTATAGAGGAAACCAACAACTATATGGATCATGATCTTGGTGGCAAGCTTATCAAAAGATCAAGAAAGAAAACTCCACCAAGAAGAAGATCAAAAGGGAGCAAGTCATGCCTTGAGTGTCACAAGCATGGACACTTAGCCATGGAGTGTCCAAACGTTGGACTTGAAGAATCCACTTCTTCTAGTGAAGAAACTTCACGCTCCGATGCACCAAAATGCCTCATGGCAAAAGACACTAAGGTATCACCTTTCAAGAAACCCTCACTTGCAAGTCTAAATGATATTAGTGATCTAGATAGTGGTGGTGAGGATAACTTGCTTGATGCTAAGTTCTTGAGCTCCTTAAACAAAGATACCATATCTAAAATCAATCAACTAGTATCAACCATAGAAGCTCAAGACTCAACCATAAATGAACAATATGAGACTCTAGATAAACAAGAAGACATGCTTATTAATAAAATTAAAGAGCTAAGAGCTTTAAATATTGAGCATGATAAATTAAAGGAGTCTCATGATGAGTTGACTATTGTTCTTAATAAACTTAAAAGTAATGATGCATCTTTGCTTGAAAACAACAATACCATGTCTCTAGTGGATTTAGAGAAACAATGTCCTAGATGCAATTCTATATCCAAGGACCAATCCGCTAGTTCTTCAAATGATGATGCTTGTGCTACTAACTCTACCCTATGTAAAGCATCTATTATGAAGGAAAATGTTGAGCTTAGGGCTCAACTTGTAAAGATAACTAGTAATCATGGGGAATTACAAAGAAATCATGAAAAGCTTTTAAGCATACATAAGAACCTCGTAATCTCCTATGATGAACTAAAGTTAGCTCATGGGGTGAAAATTACAAAGGTAACATCAACTACATCTCATTTGGACACTAGCACTATTGTTACTCAAAATGATATATTGCCATGTGCTAGTCCTAGTAGTTCATCCATTCATAATGATAATAAATCTTGTGATGAATTGCTTTCAAAACTTTTTTGCTCTAACAAAAATATTTCAATATCCTCTAGTACTCTAGTTGATACTAACATTATAGAGGAACTAAAAGAGCTCAAGGATCAAATCAATTCTTTGAAGAATGACTTGAACAAATGCTTCAAGGGCAAGGCAACTCTTGATGAGATCCTTTGTGACCCAAGACATCCCCATGACAAGAGTGGACTTAGTTTCAACTCCAATCTTAAGAAGTCCACTAACATCAACAAGAAGGGTCAAAGTCAAGCAACTAGATCAGATCTCATTACTTGCTTCAAGTGTAAAAAGGAGGGACACCATGTAAGAATATGTCCAACAAACAAGAAGCCCTTAAGTGAGAAGCAAAAAGGGAAGTGACCTCAAGTTCAAATAAAGTCACAATAAGTGAGGTCCCAAGCCAGTGAACCCCAAGTTGACACGATAAAAAAGAAGAGGCGGGGAATTACTAAGTGCTATATATGCCATGAGAAGGGACATATGATCTCATCATGTCCCAAAGGTACCTTTCCTAAGCCTATCATTATCAATGACCATTACTCGCTTAGGAAGGAGATAAATGGCAATGTGTTTGCCAAATTCATTGGTACTCAAAGTGGTTTGAAAAGGAAAAAGACCATTTGGGTAGTCAAGCCTATTGTGACTAATTTTATAGGACCCAACCTTGGAATTCACCATCATGTGTTTCAACTCAAGCCAAGTGGACAAATTATTCATCAATTGTCCAATGCCTCTCCATGGCAGTAACATTTATCTAAACTCAACTCAATAAAAGTTACTAGCCCCTAGCTTGTGTAGCTAGATTCCTAGCATGTTAGGTTTTGTATCTAGCACATTTAGGGTTAAGTGTTTCCTAGCATGTATAGGTTGCAATGCACCTCCTTGTGGTAACTTGTATTTTAAATAATTCATAATGAAAATACTTACCCCTAGCATGTGTATGCACATACCTAAGTAAGAATTATGTCTTCAAGCATGATTACATTTTATATCCAATTTGTGTTAGTGATGTATGCTAGGATGCATAAGTGGTGATACTTAGCTGGAGTAGCTTGTATCTACTAACATGATAGTTTTTAGTAACTAGCCCCTGGGATGTGTAGATTTTATACCTTATATGCTTCTACATTCTATATATCATAATATGCTATGTTTTAGATGACTAGCATGAATAAGTGGTACATAATAGTATGATAGTTCATAATTGACAAACATGTATAATTATCACTCAATACATACAAGTAGAATTGTTAAACAATATGCTCAATTTAGTTGATTGTATAAAGTTGAGCTCCATTTGTCTCTTATTTGATTTTAATTGGCTCTTGTGAAAAATTAATGGAGTATCACATTATGGGGGAGTGTTGTGCTTTGTGCATATAACAATCCTAGAATATATGAAAATATGAGGAATGCTACTAAGAATTGATATACATGATTATCTAGTCTCTTGGTAGCATGAGAAACTCATCCAAACGTCTATATCGCAAAATATCCAAGTTTTTGTCTCTATTTGGATTTCATTGAAATTTGAAGTATTCGATGCTTCTTGTGCTCCTATTACCTCAAAGACTTATTTGGATCATCTCCGCATTTGGATTAACTCCAACTATAGTCTTGTGTGATTATTTGTTGCTAGTCGGAGTTATGAAAATAAAGAATCCTAAGCTAAGTGCTTAAAATCCAACTTCTTATCTATTCTCTCCTTCCGGAATATTTGTTTGGACACTCCGGATGCTGCTCCTTCAGATGAACATTCTTGAGAAGGGTCTTTGCCGAGCAAAATCAAACTAATCACCAAAAGCCACAACACAAAAATCCTTGTCAAAGATCTCATAGGAAATCCGGACCCTAGCCCGGACAGTCTGGCTGGCAGTCCAGATTGCTACTGCACTGCCCGGATGCCAACCCGGAGTGTCCAGCCGTCCGAAGGGTCCGGGACAGACCCGGAGTATTCGAGTGTCCGGAGCCTCCGGGGTTTCCCCAGACGGTCCGGATATGCAGTGCAGCTCCTGATCTCTTCTTGGTCCGGAGTCTCTAGGCTTTGTGGCTGGAGTATTCTAGCAGCTGCTTTGAGCTGTTCTTCAAGCTTTGTGCTTGAATTCTCATCTCAGCCGTTGCTTCTTCTTGTTCAATCTTTTGCCGTGATGATCCTCCTATCTCCCATTTGCTCTCTTTTTCTTCTTTCCTCTTGTTTCCTCCTAGGTGTGTGGTCAATGGTAGAAGGGATTTCTCTCCTTGCATTTGTTGCCCTTGAGAGAGGAGTCTAGAGAGTTAGGTTTCCTTTGTGGGAATCTTGCTTTATGGGTGTTATGGGGATTAGTTATCTCATTGCGTGTATAATTATTTATCTACTTATGTGAGATTAGCTTATCAATATCCTCTTAAATGTCTATTCATGTATGCTCTATTTCTTGTGTGTAAAAAAAACCTAACTCATGATCATGTTTTGATTTTGAGTTTTGGATATAATTTGGACATCATGTATGCTTCGTGCCATTGTCTTTCAATTAGATTTTCAATTGGTACCCTGTCCAAGTTATGTCTCCTTTGGATCTTTGAAGTGTCTTGCATGAATATGCTAATTGTAGATGATAATTATTGCTTGCTTGATTTCATTGATCCAACATATAGGGAAAACTCCACCATGCTCCTAATTGGTTAAAGATGTGCATAAAATTCAATTTCATATTCACATGCACATATTTAGGAGAAGTTTGTCCTATATGTTAAAGTTGTGCTAACTTCATTGTATCCAATATGTTTGGGGACCAAATTGTACTTAAATAAGTTTTAGGCACATCGGAGATCTATTAGAGGTTTGACTCATCAGGAAGGTGGAGAAACCATGTGCTTAATATAGCCAAATGAGGATGAACAAGGATCTACTACATCACTCTAATACTTCTTCGGTAACTTATATTTCATTTAATGCATGTAGTGAAAAGGGTTTGACTTTATGTAGATCGCATCATAGCATGAAAAATCGTTGCAAAATGTGTTTCTTGTAATACAAAAACTCCCTATTGCAAATATGAACAACTTAAGAAATAGCATATAGTGTGGGATCTCTATAATCATGATCATGATTCATTAATCCCAAATATGTGAAATATGAACATTGCATAACAAATGCCTAAGTTACTCTCACTTGCAATATTGATGCAAATTAAAAAGATAAATATATTGCTATAATTTTCCTTTTCTTGCTAGTTGGGATGTCTAGAATTGTGGCTCAAATTATCTTCATACTCCTAATGCTTTCCTCCTTATGGCTCATTTGGAATTTATAAGCTAATGAGAAGTTGGCATCTTGTAATAAGTTAAAATGTTATAATGCCAACATTTTTGCTAAATTTAAATTGAGCTCGATCTATCTTTCCTAAATCCAACTACTTCTTGTGCTCTCCTATGTGTACACCTTTCTATATGGATGGATTTCACTTCATTTATATGCATCTACTGGCACAATCTATCTTTCCTTGGTGCTTACTCAACCAATTCATCCCTAGGATGACATCTAAGCCTTGAGAATCTAACAAGATAAGGTTTGCTAGAAACTCTACTCCTTCGATCATTATGATCACTTTAGGACATTTGAGTCCCGTTCTTAGCACACCCCCAGGTGATTGCACAACCATAGGCAAATTCAAAACTCCAACTTCAAAATGATGTTTTTCAACAAAAGACTTTGCAATGAACGAATGCGAAGCTCCAGAATCAAATAGAACTGAACCATAACATGAGTTGACCGGAAACATACCCAGAACAACATCTGAAGCTTCATGTGCTTGCTCTGCAGTGACATGGTTGACCCTTCTGCGACCAACTGCTCCTAGGGTGCGAGATGGGGCTCCTAGGGTTGGCAGCACACCACGTCCTTGACCTACTTGGGGCGTCTTGGCGGCTGACCCCAAGTTGAACTTCACTGGTGATGGTCCTGCATTCCTTCGAGTGGGGCACACATTGGCAAAGTGTCCCTCTTGCCCGTAGTTGAAACATGGCTTTCCTGCGGTGTTGGCTCGGAATCCTCCCACTTTAGCTCTGGGAGTCTGGTATGAGGTGCAGGGAACAAAATTATTCAGCCTTGGCGGTCTTAGATTCTGCACTTTGAAACCTTGATTCTGATTTGGCCTCTCGCGGGAACTGCCTGCTCCAGAATGGCCCTGATATGGGGCTTGTGCTTGCGATGCTCCTCAAGCTCTTTCTTTGAATTCTCCTGAATAATAGCCTTGTTCACCAGCTGCTGGAATGTTGGGAAGTCATGAGCGACCAGCCTGTCCTTCAGCCATGGGTTCATCCCATTCAAGAACCTTGAAACTTTATACGTCGTTGTTGCAACATCAACCTTTCCATAACGGGCCAATTGAGTGAAGCGACTCAGATATTCTGGCACCGTCATCTTTCCTTGCTTCAACTCCAAGAACTCCTTTCTCTTCATCTCCATCACTCCGGAGGGAATATGAGCAATGCAAAAAGCTTCAGCGAACTGATTCCACAAGATGCCCTACGGGTCTTCATGAGCTGTGCAATAATTCTCCCACCAATCTGCAGCCACTCCCTTGAGCTGATGCGCTGCGAACTTGACTCGATCAGGCCCATTACTGTTGGCCAAATTGAGCTTCCGCTCTATATCCTTCAGCCAATCATCCGCGTCCAATGGGTCCGCTGAACCTTCGAATGTTGGAGGCTTCGTCCTCATGAACTCTACTAAGCCAGACTAGGGTTGAAAACCTTGATTCTGGTTAGCCATCTGAGCTGCCATTTGCTGCAAAATCTGGGTCTGCATGAACAAGAGCTGTTCTAGGTTCGGCATCTGTGGTGGTGGTGGTGGCGGCGGCATGAATTGCTCCTCATTGATAGGCTCCTTATCGGGCTGACCTCTTCCACGACCTCGGCCTCGGCCTCCACGGCCTCTACCGCGCGCTCCACGAGGTGCATCCATCCTGCTTGCGGCTTCAAGATTAGAATAGACGAGAGGGAAAAACTACTAAACCCTTAACTCAGCACACAAGGCAAAAGCAATAAGACTCAAATAAGATCCATTGATAGCAAAAAGGCAACATATCGCTACACCACAACTGACCGGTGTAGTTGATATCACAAAGTTCATCACATCAAAATAACTAATGTATTATTTTATTAAGGACTTCCATCATATGGGTACTACGGTCCACTACTCCTCTAGGAAACCACCACCGCGGCCTCCGCGGGGGTAGACACTGGGACCAGGGTAGTCCGCAGCTGAAGTGAAGTTCAGGGTGAATATCGACTGCGCCGTGTCGTCGAGTGAATCCTCGGACTCCTCAAACTCAACCTCCATAGGCTCCTCCTCTGAAGGCTCCACAGGTACGGGGTCTGCAGCTGGCTGCTCCTAGGGTACTGGGTCTGTGGCTGGCTGCACTGGGTCTGGTGGGGGAAGCAGCTCCAAAGGCTCCTCGAACCAGGCCATCTCCTTGATCTGCACGGGGTGGCGAGGCACAGACTTACGAGCTGTGCGCCTGAAGCGAGGGCCACGGGGCTGGGTAGCATCGATCTCTGGCTCCAGTACCCTCGGAATCTTCTTCTTGAGCTCTGCGATCTCATCCAGCATCATCCTCTTCTCCATGACAAGAGCGTCGGCCTCGTACTTCAGGTTTCCGACACAGGTCTCCAGTGCCTGAACCAGAGTAGCCATCAAGGCGATGGTCTCGTCAGCCTCTCCAACAGTGCTGCGTCCTGGACGGATCATGAAGTCGGTCCTCCGCCTCGGGAAGAAATGGTACGGGGTGCCTGCCAAGTCCAGGCGGTAGTAGTTAGCCACCGCAGCAAGTGCCTGCTGAGCCGCTTGCTCAACAGCGTCCTCGCAGCTGTTTCCCTTAACCGAGAACTCGATCAGCTTCCCTGCTGGCTCCTCGCGGGGTGGAATCTTGACGGTAAGCAACCAGCGAGACTCCCCGGTGGGAAGGGGGTACTCGTAACCCGAGATGTCGATCTCCGAGAGGCCCACCTGCTTCATCAACCCACTGAGCAACTTGCTGAAGACATTCTCCTCTTCAATGTTTGCTACAGTCCGGGTAGCCATCTAAACAAAATTTTGAAAAGAAGAAGAACTAAGTAACATTTTCAAAATTTGTATAAGAGGGAGAAGTGAGAGAAAAAGAAACTTAATAATTTTGTAAAATAATGTTTTCATAACATAATCCTTAAGTCTGTCCATTCTAAGCTAAGGTCACGTGCCTAGGGTCAATGCATGCTCTGATACCACTTCTTGTGAGAGCCTGGTTTCAACTACCAGACTCCCCTTGTGTACATCCTCGTCAGTCCTAGGATCATGCTGACGGTACACAAACGAAATGAATAACCTCACATACATTCAAGATAAAAACATTGTACTTGAGTACGATATGCAACACGGCTTACAAGGTTTCCTATCTTAATGACATTTATTACATCAGAGGAAACAACAGAAATAAAAGCGAAGCAACTCCAACTCTGTCACAGGCAATTGATGGAAGCCACGCGACCTATTCTTCGGGATCATCATAATAGCAGTCTTCATCAGCTCCTTCTTCAGCATACTCCTCTACACACCACCACAATAAAATATGCACGATGAGTACTTCATGTACTCAGCAAGCCACCTGGCAGCAGATGGTCCTACCATACTATATGCAAGGCTTCAAAGGAAGGCTTTAAGGCTTAGTTGCGTAAAGCAATCTTTTAGTTGAAATATTAGAATAGATTCAAAGGCATTGTTTTGATGTAAAACAATTTTATTATCAGGGGTGATTTTCCAACAGGTGTGGTCCCCGACCAACACATTCGAGCAAGGAACTCCCGCCTTAACTCGACCATAGGTTTCATCAGCAAAGGGGTAGAGGGAAGTAGCAAGGGGGAGAGGGACAGGTCCTTTTCATCAAGAATGAGTCATGTGCTGTCCATAACCGTGGACACGGCTAATTGATTAGTTTATTACTCTACAGAGTTTGTACACTTTACCCACATGACACAATCTCGCCTTATTGCCACTGGCCGTCGCCAGCATTGTAACAGGGAGATTGTGACGAGGTCTTTTAGCTAGATCCCCCTAAGGTGTGACATGCCCACCGGGTCTGGCTCAGAGTCGAGAGTATGTCCCCGCACTCCGGTCCCCCCATTTGTGACGAGGGTCCTCGTAGCTACGTCCACTCCTTCTGCGGTACGGCAACATCGGCACCAAAGGCTGACTAATCTACTTGACCAAGCCATTGCCCATATAGCATGTGATTGCACTGTTGACACACTTCTCCAACTTCAAGACTTCGGCCTTAAGCGGTATGGATGACCAACGGTTCCTTTTAACCGGCCTTCTGCTGGTAGGACAACCATATACTCCTTCATCACATGATCCAGCTGTCGCCCGCACCATATTAGATGGTAAGTTTCACGCAGAGTAGAATAGGAAGAATAGAGAGAGAGAGAGAGGGAAAACATTGGGCATTCAGCCCTAGCTCAGCGAGCTCAACAAGTTTCAACAAGGATCATCGATCCGATATTCATTCCTCCGTAGAGGCAAAACAAAACACCCTAAAGATGAATTAAGCATGGCTAAGCATTCTCTACTCTATTCAGAATAAAACCTATTATACTACTTAGGGTATCAAGTAAAAAGGGCGACAAGCGAACAGGGTAAAAGTGTGTCAATTGACACGCTAGCTACTGGATTAAAAACAGCATGCATGGTTGTAAAAGACAAAATATTAATGACTTTCAAAAATATAGGATCAAATATGATCAAGAAAAAGGGGGCATGCCTTCGTGGTAGTACTCTCCTTCTTCAGCTGCTTCGGTCTCCGGGTCGGCCTCTTCACTCCCTATCATCATAATGAAACGAGAGCAAGCAAATAAATAACCAAATCCAATAAGAATAACTCGAAAGCAACATGAGAAGAAGCACGACGAAGGTAAGATGAGGTGGAATGGAACGATGGCGCGATAGCGTCATCGCGAAGAAGATAGAAGCTAGGTCTTCTAGGATTGGCCATAACCATATATAACACATATATATATGTAAAGATAACATCTATCCCTTACCGGGTATTTTAATAGGTATACATATATATACACACAACATGCACCTTAACATGCTAGTAATCATGATAAAAGGATAAAACTATTCACAATTAACCACAAATAAATATTTAGGTAGGTCCTAAATATTTATAATGGTTAATAACAGTGAGGAATAAGTTAACAACATCTAATCATATTTACACATGCTTTCCTATTATTTTAAAGACTAGAGATTAAGCTAAAAGCTATTCTCTACCATTAACATGAACTAATTAAACATGGAACATCTTGGAATATGTTAACAATACTAGAACAGTACCAAAAATGATTTAATAATAATTTTTAATCTAAACATTAATTAGTTAAGGCAATTACTAGTATTTCTAGTGTAACAATTAAGTAGAAAATACTAATTATCATCAATAAATCATACAATTGGAATCACATGTCATAATACCAATTCCAGAGACATTTCATGCTTGCAAGTGTTCTGGAAATATAATTTAAGTAATTATAACTATTATTCTAAGCATGACAATTACACTAAAAGCATGGTAAAACATTATTTAATCATGCCAAATGGGTTTCCATGACTTGACATCATTCATATAACATAACATGATTTATTGGGTACTGGAAATGAATTTTTAAAGGCTAAAACAGATTTATAAAGAAACTATTGCTAAAACAGAATTTAAATAACAATTTTAAATAGATCTAGAACACATCTTGATTTCTATAGCCCTAACCATTGTAGGAAAAATGTTTTAGTTTACATGGTAAATGAGTTCTAGGGTTTTCTGATCCTAAGCAAAAATTGAATAAAAATAATAGAGGGCATTACTATTTTTAATAATTAAAATAAAGTTTATTTTAATTTTAGAAAATTCTACATTAATCCAAAAATTATGAAAATTTCCAGAAGTACTCCTTAGCATACTAGTAATCTACAGAAAAAGAATCACTTCAAAATAATCTTCCAGTACAAAGTTATCACGAAATTAGGTCAAATTTCACCCAAATTTAAATATAATTCAAAATCTAGCGGTCGGATTAAAAATCCAATCACACCATTGGATTTGTGGGGTTCTAAGGGTTTCATTTTACTCCTAATATCGAAGATCGGACAAAGATTGGATGAATCTAAAATTTGGACAGAGGGTGGCAACATAGCTAGGGTTACTGCACACGCAAACACTGTAGCACGTACTATAGCAGTAGGTTTTTGGGGATGAATCAAAATATGGTTGCACAAGATGGATGAATGATGGACCAAAATTGGTTGAGGGGTTTTGATCTAGGGGTTGTGGGGAGTTTACCTCGGGAAAGGATTGGAGAGGTACTCATCGTGGGTGGAGAAAACGAGGAGAGAAGGAGATCCTGGAGTTGAGGAAGAAGCTCGCGGTTCGGTTGATGAAGAGGAAGAAGCTCACATCCGCTTGTGGTAGGAGATGCGCGGTGGCGTGGGGAAGCTCAAACACCAAAGCCTTGGTGTAGGGGTGCGTCGGTGTGGCCGGAATTGCTCGTCGGAATTCCGCCGGAGTTGGGGAAGAAGAAGAGGTGGAGATGAATTTTTGGTGTGGGAAAGCAAAGAAAAGAACTGCAAGGATTGGGGGCTTTTTATAGAGGAGAAAGAGGAGGGGAAGAGCCACCAATTAATGGAAATTAGCACTAGCTTAAGGGAGAGAAAATCACGGAATTAAATTCAAAATCAATCGGCCAGATGAACCGGCAGCGGCGCTACGCGCGCGACGCACGCGTGCTCGGTGCACTCGGCCGCCTGCCTACCAAGGCGCATGGCAAGGCATGCCTGTGGGCTGGCTGCCCACGCAGCCCAGCAAGGGAGGAGGCGGCCCAGGCGCTTGGGGGGAGAGGCTGGCCCAAGGGGAGAAAAAGAAAAGGCAGCCCAAGAGGGAGGGGAAGTGGCCTAGGGCCCAAGAGGGAGGAGGGGCAGCCGGATGGGCTGGCCCAGGGGGGCAAAATGGGCTTTTGGCCCAGGACTTCAGGAAAAAGAAAAACAATTTTCAGATTAAAATAAATCTAGAAAATTAAATGAGGCTTTTAAAAATACCAAATGGCTTCCAAAAATTCCAGAAAAATTCCAATAAATCAATTTGAGTATAAGGAACTCAATAAAAATACTTTTGAAGTAGATTTTCAAATGATGATCAAATTAAAAATCAAAAACACTCTTGTCAAATTAATTCAATACTTGAATTAATTTGAAATAAAATCCAATAAAAATTCATATTAGCATATTACATAGTTGCACATCCTCTTCTCTTTAAAAAAAATTTCAAGCCCTCAAAATCGAAGATGTTACAATCGTCTAAGAAATCTAGCAAGTTCTTACAATTTTTGAAATAAAAGAATTCAGCAATATCAAAGTTCAATCCATCCTCAAAATATTTCTTCTTCATACTTATACTAAAACTACCTACTCGTTGCATCACTCACTTCATCTCATTAAAGTATACTTAGACAGGTTTGCTCCCTTACTTGATGCACTTCACTTAGCGAAGTAGCTCTCTTGAGTACTTAGATGGCATGAACTTTTCTCGCATGACTATATTCAAGCATGACCAATCCGTGATGTGTTCCTTCATGGAGAGTAAATGCCACAATCTTAAAGCGTAGTCGTTGAAGTCCATCATGGCTCGCTTGACTTCTTAATTTGTGGGTACTCGCTGAAGCTTAAGGAATTTTCTTGATCCGCCATTCCCATTCAAGATACTCTTCTGGATCGTGAGTTCCATAGAATGGAATATCTATGTACTCTTTGGGTGGTCGCCAGAGGGCTTAGGCATGGTTGTCTTGGGCTTACCAAGCCTTTCATCTTCATATTCATGGCGACCTTATCATTGAGGAGCATCTTGGAGATGGGTGCTTGTGTGGCTTCCTTCATCTTCTTTCGTCCATTGGTGACGACTTCTCCTCATGTCCTTGGAACTTTGGATGTTGTGGTTCTCGGTGGTGAAGTCCATTGAGAACGATGCACATGAAGCGATGAAGCCCATGAAACTAGAAATAAGTTGTGGAATTTTCGTGCATCCTTTTGGACTTGTCTCTCCTTGGTATGCTCTCCATGGCCGCTCCTATTCATGGTTAGTGTCGCAAGTGCAAATGGATATTTGGAATTTATGGAACTCTTCTCTTCTTCACATTTCCTTACCACCAAGTTCTTACCTTTTCCTCGAGTTGTGAACCGGTGGTCCATCAAGGAAACAAGCTCAGATGGGAAACACAACACAACCTAGAGCAATTGAAATTATATACATTGCAATAGTAAGTAGTGAACCACAATACAAGCAAAGCAATATGAGTTGATCTCAAAAGATACTAAGCGAAGCACAAGATAACTCACACACAAAGATAATGGGATTTGTGCAATCAAAGGAAATAAACTAGTGCACAAGATGTTCCTACCAAAGACTATAAGCTCGTGTTACACAAATACAAGGAAAGACGCTAGCTCAATTGTAATTTATTGGCGGGTCATGAATTTGCACACTTTTACCACTCGTCTATTACAAGATTCGTGCTTTCCTAGAAATGATAAGGCACTTTTGCTCCTTTTTATTTTCTCTCTTTCTTTACTCTTTTTTGGATATTTTGTTTGCTCTTTTCTTTTCTTTTATTTATTTGTGCCAAGATCTACAACAGTAACTAGCACTTAACAACATTGCTCGGTTTACTCTAGGTAGTATCAAATATGCAAGGCCCATGAAATCATCAAAGAGCTAGTCTTCGTACATTCAAAGTATTCGCAAATGGTAGAATGGCTTACAAAGAAATGCAAGGAGTGAAAGGTTTCTTGAAGAACATTACCTTTCCAAAGACTTTACCTTTGTTGTGGAACTATGGCTTTGCTATCAAAATGGTTATCAAAGATAAGAGAGATTCCATTTTGATGAACTAGAGTTCGTTGATAGCTTCAAAATGAGTCCAAGTTCACCAAAAACGGATTCATGACGCGAAAGTTATGGCTATGAAAGTGTATCTAGGTCCCCCAAGTAAGTTTTAGTGATTAATGATCAAACGATTAAGAAACTAATGTGTGCATCAAATATAATCAGGCTATTAGTTCCACCACGGAGTGCTATAGCCAACTTTGCTGACCCCTAAAAAAGTTCGAATGGAAGGATGGCTTAAAGAAATTAGAGATTAAGGACATTTTTCTAGCACTTTTTGATTCATTGTATCACATTGAGTTTCTTACAAGTCGTATTATTAAGGAGGACTGAGATTAAGTAGCTGGTGATAATACCTTATTAAATGCTCAATTAGAAATCAATTTTAAATCCAAAGAAGCCTTCAAAATTCCTCTACTCTATGTGTGGAATCAAGGAATTAGGAACCTTCGAGTTGCCCTTCCTGTCCAACATTCGGAAAGTCAGAACATTCAAGTTTTTCCGAGAAGCTTTGAGTTTAGGTTTTAGAAATATCTAAGTAATGTGTGCTCCAATGTTGGAGCAATCAGAAGTTGTCCCGATGCTCCGAATCTCTACTTTGAAATTTCTTCGAAATCTTGGAATATTCGAGTTTGTTTCTGGATGCTCCAAGTTTCGGTTCTAAGACCACCATAGTCCTAAGTTTTCAGAAATCAAAGCAACCAAAAGTTTCTCGGATGCCAAATCTTTGTTATGGACTTCTCTTCCAAATCTCAAAGTGTCCAAGATTGTTTCCAGAACATTAGAGTTCTTGTTCCAAGTCTTTTGAAATCTCGGAAGTTCTGAGTTACATGTTGGAACCTCTAGATGTTTGTTCTAGAGTTGTCTTTTTAAGGCAATCCTTTATCCCGGAAGGTCCGAGTTCCATGTCGAAACCTCCGACATGTGCATCTGTCCACTATGCTCTGAAAGTCAGAACCTCTAGGTTCTTTCCAAATATTCCGAGAGCTATTTCTAGATAATAATATACTCATTAGTTTCAAAATGTCAGAACCTCTGGATTCATAGTTGGAAGGTCCAAATTTTTTGCTTTTTGTATAAGAGCTAGTTTTTGGGTTGGCTATATATACCCCCAAACCTCTTTGCTCTGATAACTTTTTTGAAATATCTATTTCCTGCTCTCCTAAGCCTCAATCCAGAGTTCCTCAAGCCAAAGCTCTACTCCTTGTGAGGAAATCTTTGAGAGAGAGAAGTTGACTCTTAGTTGAGCATCAAGCAAGAGTTCATCTCTAAGCCAACTTGATTGAAGTTTTTTATTCTTGGAGATTGGCGTCTCCTAGATGGCTAGGAGTTGTTGGGAGTCTTCAAGAAGAAATGTGAAGAGCCCCATCAAGTTTTGAGGGTTTGGAGCTCGCCTACCGCAAGGTAAAGAGCCACCACAAGTGAAGGGAGACTTCACATCGTCAAGCCTCTTAAGTAAAGAGCATGTTTCGGTGCCCGCTTCGACCTTGGGATCAAGCTTCCTCAACAGAGATGTAAAGCCTCGCTAAAAGCTCAAACTTCAACAACAAATCCGTGTCTCCTTTGTGTTTCACTACTACAGAACATGTCAATACTGACGGGCCAAAAATCCGTCACTGATGTGGGTTTTTGGCCCATCAGCAACTAAAGGTCAGTAATGACTCGTAAAGGTCATCACTGATGGGTTAAATATTTACCCGTCCGTGATGGTAGAGTCATCACTGACGGGTAAAAAACTGACAAGTACATTTTTTACCCGTCAGTGATGATGTTTTCACAGGTGACGAAAAGTCATCACGGACGGGTAGAAAAATTACCCATCAGTGATGACTCTACCATCACGGATGGGTAAATATTTAACCCGTTAGTGATGAGAGTCATCACGGACAGGTAAATATTTAACCCGTCAGTGATGACGTTTTTAGAGGCGCAAAAAAAAGCCCTACTCGGGCACTACCGGGTAGGGTTTCACTAAAACAGCTATAACTTTCGCATACGGTGTCCGTTCTGGGTCCACGACCACTTAAAATGACCGTATCGATGAGGCACATCTAAAAAATCTACTTGTCTTTAGACTGACTTTTTTCCCCTCCGAACGAAACATCGCCTCTTCCGACCCTCCGTTGAACTTCTTCCCGAGCTCCAAATGCAATAATCTTTGCGAATTCTGAACCGTGAGAGAGTAGAGCTGCTAGAAAAAATACAAGAAATTTTTTTAAAATAAAAAAATTCACTCCAATTCGGCCTCTAAAACTGACTTTTGCCCCGAACGAATAATCTCCACTACTGAACCCTTCGTTGAACTTCTTCCCGAGCTCCAAATGCAGTAATTTTTATGGATTTCGAACCATGAGGGAGTAGAGCTGCTACAAAAAAATATGAGAAAAAATTTAAAAATAAAAAATTCAGGCACTAATAGAAATTAAGAGTCGGGAGGATCATTCTTACATCGAATCCAACTGAAACTCCCATGTAAGCTCCACCATGTTCCTACGGGGATGGTAACGTGAAGAGGATATGCTCCCTTATGACCAATTTGGACAAGAAGCTAGGATGAGAGGAGAGGAGGAGAGGAGGGGAAGGGTCACTACTACATAAAACGTCAACACTGACGGGCGGAAAACCTTTATCAGTGACGGGTACCCATCCCGTCAGCAACTAATGGTCAGTGGTGATTCGTATTATCAGTGACGGGTAAATTACCCGTCACTGATAAAGGTCATCACTGACGGGTCAAACAATCCACCCGTCAGTGATGACATTTTTAGATGCGCGAAAAAAAGTCATCACTGACGGGTAGAATTTTTGACCCGTTAGTGATGACTCACATCACTGACTGGTGAAGTATTATACCCGTCAGTGATGACGTTTTCAGAGGCGCAAAAAAAAGCCCTACCCGGGCAGTGCCGGGTAGGGTTTCACTAAAATAGCTGTAACTTTTGCATACGGTGTCCGTTTTGGGTCCATGACCACTCAAAATGATCGTATCGACGAGGCGCATCTAAAAAATCTACTTATCTTTAGACCTGTACATTTTTTCACCTCCAAATTCACCCTCTAAGACTGACTTTTGCCCCTCCGAACGAAACGTCGCCTCTTTCGACCCTCCGTTGAACTTCTTCCCGAGCTCCAAATGCAGTAATCTTTGTGTATTCTGAACCGTGAGGGAGTAGAGCTGCTAGAAAAAAATACGAGAAAATTTTTAAAAAATAAAAAAATTTCACTCCAAATTCGGCCTACCGAATCCTCCGAACGAATAATCTCCCTACCGAACCCTCCGTTCCTTCCGTTGAACTTCTTCCCGAGCTCCAAATGCAGTAATTTTTGTGGATTCCGAACCGTGAGGAAATAGAGCTGCTACAAAAAAATACGAGAAAAAATTTTAAAAATAAAAAATTTAGGCACTAGTAGAAGGATGGAAGGGAGGAGAGGAGGGAGGAAGATGGGTGCTCACAGTGACTCCATGGAGTTGGAGAGGAGGAGGGGCCGGCAGTGGGGAGGAGGATCCGACGGTGGGATGCTTGAGGAGGGTGCTTGAGGAAGGAGAGGAGAGGAGGGTGGAAGGGAGATGGAGTGGAGTGGCCTGAGTGGAGTGGAATGGCCTGAGTGCGCTGCACTGAGGTGTATTATATACCACGCGGGATTCTAAAATTTCGGGTTTTGAAATTTCAGAGTTGGCGGGATTCACATCACTGACGAGTCCCTTTTTTAACCCGTCAGTGATGAATGAAAATCAAATTTCGGATTTGGCGGGATTCACACCACTGACGGGTCACTTTTCAACCCGTCAGTGATGAGGTCCACACATCACTAACGGGTCTAACTTCGGGCCCGTCAGTGATGACTTTTCTGTGAAATCTCGTATTTCTGCTGAAGTCATTACTGACGGCCGACTTTTTACCCGTCAGTGATATTCTCGATATCTCTGACGGGTCTAACTTCATGCCCGTCAGTGATGACTTTTCTGTGAAATCTCGTATTTCTGCTGAAGTCATTGCTGACGGGCCGACTTTATTACCCGTCAGTGATGACTTTTCTCCCCCTGAAACGGAACATCTGATAGAGTCACCACTGACGGATATCCGGCTGCCCGTCAGTGATAGGTGAGAAGCCTGACGGGTTTTTTCCTGCCCGTCAGTGATAAGATATAGCGGACGACCTTTTTTATAGTAGTGGGTGGATGGAAGGAGAGAAGGGTGAAAGGGAGAAGGAAAAAAATCTAGATTTGGATCTGCACTGAGGGGCACTGAGGTGAACTGTATACCCCGCGGGATTCTAAAATTTTGGGTTTTGAAATTTCAGAGTTGGCAGGACTCACATCACGGACGGGTCTCTTTTTAACCCGTCAGTGATGAGTTCCACACATCACTGATGGGTCAGAAAACTACCCGTCCGTGATGACAAAATTTCGGGTTTTGAAATTTCGGAGTTGGCAGGACTCACATCACGGACGGGTCTCTTTTTAACCCGTCAGTGATGAGTTCCACACATCACTGACGGGTCAGAAAACTACCTGTCCATGATGACAAAATTTCGGGTTTTGAAATTTCAGAGTTGGCGGGATTCACATTACGGACGGGTCTTTTTATTACCCATCAATGATATGCTCGACATCACTGACGGGTATTTATTTTGCCCGTCTGTGATGATGTTTTCATCAAAACCCGTCACTGATGGTTTTCATCACTGACGGATGGTAGGGTCCAGGATGACTTTTTTGTAGTAGTGTTTGTGATTGTTTCCATCCCTTCATACTTGTTTTTCCTGCATTTTTTGTTTACTAGTATGCATAGAGTTTGATTTGGTTGTGTATGTTGATAATTGCCTATTCACCCCCTCTAGTTAATAGCCTTATCTTTTCATTGGTATCAAAGCAAGGTTATTTCATATCTTAGGTTTCATCACCTAGAGAGATACAATGTCTTCTAGTGAGAGGATGCATGTGGGAAAATGTCCATATTTTAATGGTACTAACTATACTAGTTGGAAACATAAAATGAAGATGCATCTAATGACCACTAGTCCAAGGATATGGAAAATTGTTGTTAGTGGTTTTGTAGTTTTTAGTGAGGATGAGTCAAATGAGAATGATTACAAGAACATCCATCTCAATGCACAAGGAACCAATGCTATCTTCGATGCATTGAGTCTAGATGAGTTCAACTGGGTCCTCCAGAACGCCAAGGCCATACGGGACACACTCATGGAGATACACGAGAAGATTTTCCAAGATGTTCAAGGAGGGCGGTGCCAACAAGTTCTTCAGCAAGGAGAAGAGCGACAAGTTCATCAAGAAAGGACTCACCAGGCGGGCATGCTTCGAGTGTGGCAAGATGGACCACTTCATCGCAAATTTCTTGAAGAAGAAGGACAAGAAGGATGAAAAGGACAAGGACCACAAGAAGAAGGAGCACCATGGGAAGGACAGTTACATCAAGAAAAACAAATACTAGGCCCAAGCCCACATCGGTGAAGAGTGGGACTCCGACGATACAAGCTCAAAGTCTGACTCCGATAAAGATGGAGTTGCTAGTCTCGCCATGGCTAACATAAGACCCACCAAATCCCTCTTCGATCACTCAAATGATGAGACACCTCGTTGCCTCATGGCAAATGGATCAAAGGTAGTCTCATCCACTAAACCCACCAAATATGATGATAGTGATGATGACTAACTTGGTGATGAACTTGATGAGTTAGACTTGCATATCTATGATTCTCTTGTTGCTATTCTTGAGAGGCAAGAAGACTTGCTTGTCAATGAGAAGAAGAATAATGAGTTCTTAACCCGCAAGTACAAAAGGCTAAGGTTTCCTAATGTAGGCTTGAGAAGTCATTTGAGGAGTTTAAAACATATTATAAAAGTCTTAATCTTGAGAACATCAAGAGAAAAGATGACTATGAGATTCTTAAGATCAATCATGACATTCTCAAGGCTAAGCACCTTGATCTCATTAGCAATCTAACTTGTCTCAAGTGGGTGTGCCATGTCCAAAAAGTATTGATTCACCTAAGGACACATCCACACTTGCTCATGATAGTGTTGTATTACCTCTAACCCCATGTCTTATGTGGCAACCATCTTAAGTGAGAAGGCTAGGTTGAAAGGTCAACTCCAACATGGCTTGCTCAAGTGCTATAAGGGTAGAAGGGTTCTTAAGGAGATCTTGAGTCACCAAAAGGAGAACTTCAACCATAAAAGTCTCAGCTTTACCCCAAGATTCAATGACAATGGGAAGGCATGGACCCCTCGATAATACCCAAAGACCAAATTCATGTAAGCAAAGGAGAAGCAAGACCAAGCTTCTACGTTTGAGGGTCATGCAGCTAAAAGGGGCCACTCTAAACTTTGATGCATTATATGTGGTTAGAAAGGGCAAGGATGGTAAAACCTTCGTCAAATATGTTGGTCATAGGAATGTTGATCATGTTAGGAGAAGTACTATTTGGCTGCCCTAGTCTCTTGTGCCTAACACTCAAGGACCCATGAAGGTATGGGTATCTAAACAAGCCTAACTTGTTTCGTAGGATTACAGCTCTAGCGGAAAATGTTGGGTGCTACATAGCGGGTGCCACTTCTACAGAATCTATTTATACAGTGGTTCGTAACCCATGTGCGAGACGTTTATACAGACCATTATTAAACCATCTGCCATCTATACAAAACACTTAGCACAGACAGTTTTGAACCGTCTACAGTAAGAAAATACCATAGATAGTTCTTTGACTGAACTGTCTACACTTTTTCCATTATCACAGACGGTTCTTTAACGGAAGTAGTAAGCGAATACCATTTACAAAAAAATATTTTACAGACAGTGGTGGGCCGAGAACCGTCTGTAAAATTCATAATACACCTCATATACAATCTATATTTTGGCATGCCCTGAAACATGCAAATGACAGCATAATTAATAGTAGTGATTGATCAAAGCGGAGTTCCTCATAGCAGCATACAAGCACTCAAGCACTATAGTAATTGATCACAGAACACAAGCATTGTAATTGATCAACCATGCACAAGCACATTGGAAAGTAATATGTCATTCTCAACCACAAGATAGAAAATAATCCAATAAGTGATCCAGGCACAAATTAAAGGACAAGTCATTGATATCAACTGTTTTAACTCACTATTAGAAAAAAAGGAAGAAATCATCGAGCAACAAAATTGTCGGGATCATAGAATTCCTCGGTCTCCTTTATGATCTGCGAATATATGAAACCTATGAGCCGTTGTTGGATATACCGGACAATCTCAATGTCGAGCAGAGTTGTAGGGTAACATAAATGTCTGTAGAAGGAAATTAAAATAGGTTAGGCACAATGTCACAATGATGAAAAATGCATTTGAATATACTATAATGACACTAACCTCTGGATCTATTGGACTAGAGCCAAGGATTTGCAACATATATTGGGCCAGATAGTATCCATGGAGATTGTTGCCCTATGGCTGCTTATGGCACTGCAGAAATTTGTTTACGTGCACGGTAATTTTAGTTGTACAGAATACATATTACAACGTGTGAGAGCATTATTCATGGGCGACGGAGGAATTATTACTAGGAAATGGTATCGATGGGTCGGCGCGGGCTTTTGTGCTTGTGCAATCCCCCTTTGAAACATACTTCATTAACACCTCATTGAGCACCTTCGTCAAATCTGCATGATTATCTAGTGGGTAGTTCTTGGATTTGAAGCACACGACATGTTGATATTGTGGATCGATACAAATGAGCATCCAGTGGAATGTACTCATTGACCTCTTGCAGCCTGTATAATGTACTCATCGACCTCTTGCGGCCTGTGTTTGACTAACACGCATATGACCACTTGTGGATTGAGGAATCCGATATTCGGATTGTCTTTCTTGGCTTCTTGAATCATATGTCTACACATAAGAGTAATGTTATTGAAAAAGTGTATCGATGAGTTAGACAGTTCATTTAGTATAGACCATTATTCAGAACACTTACAATGTCCAGCATCTTAGTAGACTGATATCGAGGGCGTCATGACGGTAGAGGAGGGATAACTTATCAAAGGGTAGCACAAAGGTTCCACCTGTATGGAGGAAATGTTGCCGCTCAAACCTGGTGCTGATGCGATCCGAAAGCTGCTTCTCCTCATTGATCCTCTTTATGTAAAAAAGTGCACAATCTGAGATGCCAAACCAAGTCACTCTAACTCTAAATCATGCACAATCTGAGATGCCCAACCAAGTCGCTCTAACTCTATCTGCGTCACTTATGGTTGCCCCTTTACATAACTTGTTATCTCAGGTTCTTCTTGTACATCTTTGCACTTGGCCAACTTTTTCGTACTTCTACTGGTCCTAGGCTTGGCGAGAGGTGTTGATTTGGTGGCCTATTGGGCAAATTTGTTGGAAAATTCTTGCTGAGATTGTACAGAAGTGGATTTCACCTTCGGTGGAGCAGCACGAAATGAGAAGGCCTTACCGTTGTGTATTGGAGAAAGTGATTGTGGAGGCGGTGTAGGGGCAACTAGGGAAATGTACTTATTTGGACACTAGATGAATGTGTGTACGGCCTACCCTAGTGTCGTGACGTCGTCCTCTAGGGGTACAGGAAGTGGGTATGACAAGCAATTCGAATGTGCCGTGTCCACTGACACCTTGGTGTTACCCGTTGACAGCGGGACTCCATGCACCGTCTGTTCTTCGCCGCATATGCGGCAACCCACATACTACCCGCTTGGATAATATGCCGGTCTTTGACATATTGTAGACAAAGTGCCTTCTCATCCACAATATATATCGTACAGAGTAGCCCATCAGAAACATTGCAGCGGTCCATATATTACAAACTTAATTTACAAACTTGAAAAACAAATCCAAAGTCTTACAAACTTGTTCCCAAAAATATAGGGAATTTAAAACCGTTATCACTTGGTTACAGCAAAAGCCTTATCTACAACTCTCGACTCACACGACCTACTCTTCTACTCGGTAGTATTCTCATCGCAGAACTCGACGTAGTATTCGACACACTTGTACTCCTTCGTCGACATCTGCTCTTCGGGAACTTCCTCTTCGACCTCGACGTACACCACCTCCTCCTCCGCCGTCGGCTCACAGTCTAATCAAAGGAATTAGAGTAAAGGAATGAGTACAAAAGGTACTCAAAGTTCTAGAATAGCAAAGAGGTGTTTGATGCACTATCTACTAAGAACATCAATGCTCTCCGAAAGCAATGCAATTTTGTAAGGTAAGAGAGTCAAGTTTTAATTTAAGAGACTATGATCTCATGCCTTACAGGCTGCTAGGATGCCCGATGGATCCCTTTCCTGCTGCGTTTGTAGTTTCAACCAAGAACATGGAGTAACTCAGCCAAACTTTCTTACACTCTGCAGAGGTGCGGAACTGTACCCACAAACGACCAATAGTCGTGGTGTTCATGTTGTCACATGCACAACCAGACCGTAAGGTCACAGAGCTGTTTCACCGCTCGCTCAGTCATAGCCCACGTCATAGTCCCGCACAACAGGCTAGGTACTACCAATCTCACGTTGATACTACAGATCCAACGCATCGTGGTTAGCCAACGACTAACACCACCTTCCCAACAGTTGATACTCCAAATCCAATTGTTGAGGTCTTCCTTTCCTGGGGGAGTATGACCTATGGCAAAGGTACTTTGGCTCAACCCTGCCCATACAAGGTATGTGGTTCGCACGATCACTACGGCGCTTAAGCATAATCGATCATTTGTTGCTTTAACCTTATATGAACAACCCGTGTAATGAAATCCGCCTTCCAATGTGCCCCAGCACCTTTCTAGGATTTCACCAACCACCATGCTCATGCCCAAAAACCGGGGATCAAATAAAACAACAATTGATTCATCTTTAGAAAATAGATTTTCATTTTGTGCATGTTATAGACGAGAAGGAAATTTTGTAAAACGTTCTCAACGGATATGAACAATAAACTGGACTTGCCTGGTAACGGATAGGTAGTGGAGTTTGACTAGTCTGCTGGCTGAACTCCGGTTTCTGAAGAAAGAAAAATAATATAGTCCGATAAGAACTAATCTGAAAGATTCCAAATGTGAGTGCAATGACTTGGCATTGAATGCATGAGATGGTGCACATATTAAAAATACTCTTAAGGAAATTTAGATTTAATCTTTTTAAACACTCTTCCGAAGATTTTGAATTACATAAGAGAATAACCAAATCTCAACCATTTTAACACTTGATTTACTTTACTTGAAGTTTGATATTTTTCACTCAATCTTCTTAAGAAACTTGGTAAAAGGTCTTAAGAAACTAACTTAGGTTTAACTTCTGTAGAGATGAATAACACATTTTGTTTAATTTAAAGAAATCTAAAGAAGTTATTTTAACTTAAGAGACTACTTTAGATTTCAATTTTTACTCTTTGCTATGTATATATATATACATGTACACATTTTTAATGTTTTTAATTCTTCATGTCCTTTTCATTTTCATTCATTCGTTTTTTTAACTTAAATTCGGCCGGCCCATTAGGCCTAAAACCCTAATCTATCCTAACCCTACTCATCCGCAGCCCTCTCTCCCTTTCTTTCCTCACCTTCTCTCACCCGCATGCCCTAGGCGCCGCACCCAACCGGCTCGTGCCATGAGCCTTTGTGCCGCTGCCCTCTTGATCCGGTGCCACTGACGCCCCTTAGCGCCACCGCCTCCTTGGCCTCCTCCGCTGCTCCCCGCGGCTCCTGCCGGCCTCTTCCCATCGCTCCTTTACCTCCTGGCATACACCGCCACCTCGGGTGGATGTCCCGCCGCGCGCCTCGGCCGCCTTGGTCGCTCCCCTCTCTTCCGCCTCCCGGTCCGGCGCCGCTCCGTCCGGCACCGCCCCGCTCGGCACCGCTTCGCTCGGTTTCGCCTCTTGGATGCCATGCCTTGGCCACCGTCTCGGTTGCCTCGCCTCGGCCGCCGCCCGGGACGGTTGTGGCCGGTGTCGCAGCCCCGCCGCCAGTGGTGCTCCGCCGAGCCCTCCTAGCACGTCGTGGCTCCCCATGCCGTCACCGCCCTACACAGGTAAGTGCTCCCACTTCTCATCTAATCCCCAATTCTAGGGTTCACCATGCTTTGACTAAGCCAATTAAAATTGGGCTGCCGATTTGTGATTGATCTTTTGGGCATATCTAGCTACTCCACACTAGTTGGTGTTTCAGTAGTTTGATGCTTATATAGCCTTTTTTTTTGACTTGGTTACTCTGATGTGTGTATATGGCTACACATAGCAGCCGCGAACAGATACCAATTGAGCTAATTGATCAATTTAAGAGTAATTGAGAACAATGCTACACTTGATCTTTTTAGGTATTTACTGCTGATGCTCATCTGAAAAATGGTTTAGGGTTTGGTACAATTTCTAATAGAACAGATCACTACCTTGATTTAGTTCATTTGCCTACTAAGTGATGCTCTTTCTGTACCTTGTATTTACAAAAGTTAAAGAACAGATGTTAACTTGGTTTATATACCCTCTGTTCTTCCCATATTTAATTTGCGAATTGAAAAGAGCAGAACTATACTTGATTCTAGCTAGATACCCATGTCTAGTAATCTTAATACATGTATATATGTGTGCTCATATAATGATTGCTAAGAGCATATGCTACTACTTGGTTCTTTTGTTAAGTATGCTGATGTTTGGCATTGGAATATATTGGATTGGTCGAATTGATAAAAACAGATGCTACCTAATTAGTTGCCTTAATTCATTATGATGATTTCTCTGAAAGAAATTTAAGAAAGGTAAACAAAATCTGAGAAGAACAGATTCTACCAAGTTGCCTTAGGAAAAACCCTGTGATATAATTATACTCTAAGGGTCCTTACTATATGGTAACCCATTAGGTATGCATATGTGAGGTTGTATGCGTTTTCAGAGATTCCTACCTTGTTTTGGTATGGACAAAGGTAAGCTAGCCCTTCGGTCTATTGGGTTTGTCCTTCATGCTCTCCTCTGCTCCTTGCTTCTGAGCTCCTCTCCTATATTGCTCTTGACGATCTTGTGGTCTTAAGCTCCTGCTCTTGAAATTAGTGGCCTTCTCCTCCTAATTCCTAATGGCCTTGGTCTTCCTGAGCTTGCTCTTGAGAAGAATGTTGCTAAGCTGCAGCTTCTTGGGCTGATTCTAGTGATGCCATGGTGCTGGTTGCTACTATTCTACTACTACTAGAGTATTGGTTTTGCTCAGTTGCCTTGGTACTACTTATGCCGACTTTTCTAAGTTTCATTGGTGATTATCCTTGGCCACCTCATGCTGCCTAAATTGCTCCTGGTGTCACTACCGAATGGCTACTGTGGTGACACTCTTGGGCTTGGTTGCCTTCTCGGTTAAGAAATTTGACTTTGGCAATTGAGAAGGCTGATGGATAAATATCTTTCGATGGATATGTTTGAGCTGATCATTGGCTTCTTCTTCTTCTTCTTCCTTTTTTAAAAGGAAATCAATTTCCTTTTGCAAAAGAAAACATATGGAGACAGTAGTATAGGAAAATTAAAACTATTTTATCCTCTCACCTCTTTTCTCCATATATACATATACATTAGATTTGTCCAACCAGGGTCTTAGCCACGTGGCCCTCGGACATTTTTAAAAACAGAAATTGTTTTATAAAACTATTTTCAAAACTAAAAGGAAATTATTTAGGTCCTCGGCACTATTTTGCCCTCGCAACTAAAACTGCGGATGTTGGCGGAAGTATGCCGGTGCGACCACATATATTTCAAAACCTCATTTTTGAAAACCTTTGCCTCCTACAGCAACGGCATAATTCCAACGGTCTCGAGTGCACATACTCGACGACCTCGGATGTCACCAACATTTTCGAAGACTCCCCCTCCCTCTGACTCTGTGTTCTACTACAACTTGAAGGCTCGAAGATTAGGTTTAGATATTTGTATAGGTAGACATTCAGATCATGTACTTTTATTTTCTTCTTCTTTATTCATTTTGTAACAATGTTGTACTAATACATTTGTAATATTCTTTGATTAATACAATTTTACTTTCAATTGTATGAGCATATGTATAACATATTTGAGATGAATGCCATGAATGATGCGAATGCACAACCGTTCCCTCTCTCAACCTAACCCTTGACGTTCCTCGGTAGAATCTCGGTCAACTCAGCAACGTGATTTGATTTACCTCTACCTCATGCCACTTAAGTCTAACCTAAAAACCAGGGTTCTCACAGCATGGAAATGCCAACCCCATACCAGCCTCAAGCATGTGATTGGAGCCAAAAGCGGTGGGCACGAGGAGCTTGTACTTGGTGGCCACCTCTATGTCGTCCACAGGTAATCTGTCGCTAGGGACGTCATATGGAAAGTCATTGCCGCTGGGGAAGACGTCATCTGAAAAGTCTTCGACGGATAATCTGTCACTAGGGATGCCATCTACAGAGTCTTGTTGCACAGATGCACAACTACTCTAGCACCGAGCCCCTAGGGATGAGCCTACGGGCTGCATATGTCCCCGGTGGCTGCATCATGCTGCCTGATCTGTCATACCCGCTCTTCGACCCTTGCATTGATCTTTTCTTCAAGATCTGAATATATTTTAGCGACGAGCTCCCTTTTCATTTGTTCATGCTCTGCTGCCTTGCGCTCAACTTTGGTTCTCGTTTGGCTCCTGCACGAATCAGCATCATCAGGGAATCCCAACTTCCATGGAACTATACTCCCTATGCCACGTGTGCGGTCGGGGTGCTCTTTGTTTCCCAGAGCTAAGGTTAGTATATCTTTTGCCCTGACTGTCTAGAATGTTCCTTAAGGATTCTTCCGAAAGGCGCGAGATTGCTTCGGCCACTTGTTTGGTTTCGGGCTTCCTGAAGGCGACGATACAATCGGCCGAGAAGTCGGCCCTCCCTCTGTACCAGTTCGAAGCCTGACTCCCTGGGATCTGGGAAAACAGTGTGGAGCAATTCTCCCGAGCTACCTGATCGTCCTCTCTATCCCAATCCAACTCTTTGTGTGCATACCCATCGGTGCCAAGCCATTGGGGGTGAGTGTTGCATGCCGGCGCGCCTTGTTAGCTTAACTTTGCTACAAAAATTCCTCTGAGTGGCACCTCTCCACAAACTTTGTCCATTGATCCTGCAAGTACCCATAAGCCTTCGGGTCCTGCCGGTAGGGCATAAGATCCTACTTCACGTATGTGTTGTAAAGCTCCCTCTTGAAGGTCTTCCACGTCTTGCCCATCTTGGCTAATGCCTGTCTTTCCACGATCTCTAAGGAACCTTCCGGAAAGTTAAATAAAATACCGGCACTATCTTTCAGTTGTCATACGTATCCGGACCTTTTGTCCTCCCAAGTGCAGCCCACGCTTGCTACTTGAGCATTCGGGGCAATGTAGGCACACCCTTCTCCTTGACATGAGTTATGGTATAGTGACCCGTGGGCATTTGGAGTTTGCCTCGAACACCTCGCTTTCGCTTCTGCACCCCCGTTTCATTTGTTTGCTCATTAGACGATGCCTCCGCAGCTTGGTCAGGAAACGGTTGAGTTGGTTGAGGAGATGAGTCAAGCTCATCTTGATGAGAAGAGGCCTGAGGCACTTCACGTTCATCTCTAGATGCCATCTTCAAAATAGAGAATCGAACAACATCACTCATTTTTTGTATAGAAGGTTTTGAGTTTGAGGCCGCCTTTCTTTTTTATCACTAATGTTTTGTATTTGTCTAGAGTATATGAGTGCTATGTACAATGAAAGACTGTCGGAAAAGTTAAGTGGGTTCATGGGAAAAAAACTAGAGAAGTTAAGAAATTGAGAAATTGACAACTATTGTAACACATAACAACTCTACAAAATCTCACTAGATCAATATTTTTGGCAACTTTTGCTAAAAAGAGATTACTATGATGGCCAATGTTGTCAATGCGTAATCTTCAGAGCCATGTGTGTTTGGAATACTATACCACAGCTAAGCCATAGCACTATTGAATATGCTTGGTTCTTGTCGATACAAAAACAGTCATCTCAATTTGTTCACGGGTAGAATAACTTGCAACCGGTGGTCTGTTGCACCAGTACAGCACTCCACTTAAAATGCAAATGTCAAAAGCAAAATCTAAACACAATTGTGCATCAAGCTGCTATCGCAAGGGAAACCTGTAGTGTAATGACAACACATTATGATATCAATTTGGAAAACAACAAGGACCAGCATAGTCAAGTTATGGATCAGTTAAGAACCATGTGGCCAGGGCATGTATCATATAGTGGCCTGAACATAATTAATTGAGTTGTTAGCAAAGAACCATGTGGACAACAACTATAAATTAACAAAAGAAGGATTTCTCTCCAAGGTGTATCACTTCAGATAATTTGTTTCTTAATACTTGCATCGGTTGTTCATTCCCAGATACAAGTTAATTTCTTTTACGTAACTTAAAATAAGTATTTTGAGGCTTACATTTTCTATTTCTTATGTAGTACTTGCCAAGTTATGCTCTTTAGGTGGTTCATCACTAATTGGAGGTTTTACTACCATTGGTCTCGCTTTTCTTTGGCATAACCATAGCAAGATTCTTTTAGGAGTTCCTCAAATGTTTTTGATGTGTGTAAGATATTAGTGAGCTGGACAACTTTGATTAATTCCACAGGTAGACAGTTAACAAATAGAAGCTGGTAGATTTGGCAATTCCATCAAGATATATCACAAAGATTTCTATGTGTTTTGGTACTCTGAAATCATGCTCCCCCATAATAAGGAGGAACACAATTGTCACCAAGCTCTACTGTCATCGATAATGCCAAACTGGACGAATTTCATGCATAAAAATTTAGGTGCAAATGAAGTATGGGCAAGGCTACTATAACTATAATTCATTTGTAAGCAAAAAAAAATTAGGTTGCCCAGCCAAGCTTACCTTGCCATGGCGGTCATCGGTGTGGGGAGGCCGGCGTTGGGGAGGTCAGCAATAGGGAGGTCGGTGTTGGGGAGGCCGACGTTGGGGAAGCCGGAGAGGAGGAGCCCGGGCAGCGAACAATAAGGGGACGAGGGTGCCGGGGAGGAGTAGCCACTGGCCGGAGAGGAGCAGCCCGGGTGTGGTGACGATGGCTCGGGAGACGGCGCGGGTAGCTTTAGGGTTTAGAAGGAGGTCATGGGTTTGAGGCCGAAGGGGTATTTATACCTAGTGGTATTACAGACGGTTCGGCGTAATGAATCGTCTGAACTAAGCTAGTACAGATGGTTTGTTATAAAGAGTCGTCTGTGCGTATTAATATCATAGACGGTTCTTTATAAAAAGCCGTCTCCGCTAAAATAATACCACAAACAGACGAATTGTCTGTACTATAATAATACCACGGACGGCTCGTTATGGTGAGCCATTCGTAGAAAGATTTTCCAAACAAGGTTAGGTTTAAACTGAATTAAAACTTGCAAAATTCATAACTAATTCATACAAACTCCAAATGACATGATTTTTTTGTAAATTTATGGTTTAATCTGTACTATCACATGGTATAGATCTCATTCATGTTAGTGTAACCCAATATTTAACTTAAATATTAAACCTATTTGTACATTAATAGTTTATACAGAAACACTTATAATAGATATATAAGAATCGAGTTACATCATAGAGCTTGACCATCTCCTTTAACCGCCAGCCCTTCTTGATGATCAACACGCAGATAGCAAGTGGCCCCAGTCGTAAGTTGTTCTTCGTTTAACGTGGTGCCATCTCCGAGAGGGAACTCATCAAATTGATTATACTCTTCTTCGTCCACGATATTCTCAACTCCGATAATCATTTTTTCCCTTAAGGACTACGTGAAGCTTTTGAGTTGCTGGGTCTTGCACATAAAAGACCTTAACAACTTGCTTAGTGAGTACAAATAGTTCATCTTTGTATGTGGCATGTTCGAGATCCAATGTTGTCATCCCATACTTGTTAACCTTAACACTTGAGAGTGTGACCCAACAGCACCGAAAGGGGGGAATCTTGAAACCTACATATTCGAGTTTCCAGATCTCCTCTATGTACCCATAGTATGCACACACCCCATTTTTATCTTGGAAGACATCTATGTAGACACCGCTGTTCTATACCGTGCTCTTTCTATTCTATGCTCTGGTATAAAAGGTGTAGCATTTATTTCGTATGCTTCAACCTTTACGATTGTTTGACTTGGCAATCTTGCCAACCAGGAAATATTGTCCTCGGTTGAACTATTAGTGATTCACACCTACAACTAATTGTTGAAGCTGTGGTTGTCCTGTCTCATGATCCAATCCTCTGTATGGCCTGGATTCTTTCGGCGTAGCTCATCCTTATGCATTTTGTTATGCGGGGATACTTCTGTCATGTGTTGCATGACCGTGAAATAGGCTTGATACAATGTGACATAGTCAGCAATGAGTGATTTCCTCGCTATGGTCCCTTTCCCAAGCAGTCTCTCCTCATGGTGAGACATTGGCACACCTATTGGATTAAGCTGATCCATATAATCGATACAGTAACTCGACTGCCTCTTCGGTTGTGTAACCTTCGATGATGTTGCCCTTCAGACGAGATCGGTTCTGTACCTCTCAAATGGGTACATCTGATGTAAGAATACTGCTCCACAGATCTTTATCTCTCTCATGAGGTGAACGATAACATGGACCATGATATCAAAAAATGATGGAGGAAAATACATCTGAAGATGACATAGTGTTTTCACCATATCGGCCTTCAAAACATCTAGCACTTCGGGATCAATGACCTTTTGAGAAATTGTGTTGAAGAAGTAACACAACCTAGTGATTGCGTCTCAGAGATAGCTCAGTTGGATATTTTGAATTGCAACAGGAAGCATCTGTGTCATCAAGACATGGCAATCATGGAACTTCACGCCAACTAGTTTTAAATCTTCCATTGAAACAAGTTTCAAAATGTTGGCGAAGTACCCGGATGGAACTTTCACACCATGCAAGCACCGGCACACTTCGGTTCTCTTGGCCTTTTTTAGATTATAGCAGGCCGGAGGATGCCTCATTTTGCCTTTTTTTGAGGGCTCAGGTGCCAACTCAGGCCTGAGGCCGTCCTTCATCTTGCTTGGAATATTAAGTAAGATACCAATCAAGATGTCACACACGTCCTTCTCTACATGCATGACGTCGACACAGTGGTGAACTTCAAGGTGCTACCAATATGGTAACTCCCAAATATTGATATCTTTTTCCACATCCCGCCGACCTTCATTCTTTAAGCCCTTTTCCAAGCACAACATCGTTATCCTTAACCATGTTGTACACCTCTTGCCTGTTGTCATGCCTTGGAAATAAACCTCTCTCCCTCGTCCTGTTGAATTGTTCCTTCATATTGCGGTATGGGTGATTCTTGTTAAGGAACCTACGGTGGCACATGAACACCGTTTTGCACGAGTGGGCCAGCCACATACTTGCAGTACCATCTACGTACTGAGGGCAAGCCTTGTCTACTTCTTTATTCTGGCCCAAAAGGTTACGTAGGCCAAGCAAATCTTTGATCGTGTAGAACAACATGGCGCGTAGCGTGAAATTCTCCTTTTTGTACGCATCTCATAGCTACGCCCCTTCGTTCCACAGTGTTTTGAGATCTTCCACCAATGGTCTTACGTGCACATCAATATCATTCCTAGGTTGCTTTGGCCCTTGGATAAGCAGCGACATCATGGTGTACTTCCGCTTCATACACAGCCATACAGGTAGGTTGTACATACTAAGAGCAACTGGCCAAGTGTTGTGCCGGCTGCTCATGTTGCCAATAGGATTCATTCCGTCCATGCTCAACGCAAACCTTATATTCCTCGGTTCCGCACCAAAGTCTTCGAAGATCCTGTCGATATTTCTCCACTAGGCCGAATCAGCAGGGTGTCTTAGCTTTCCATTTTCCTTACGGTCCTTCGAGTGCTAGCACAATAATTTGGCCTCTTTTGGATTCGCAAATAAACACTTCAGACGCAGAATTACAAGCAGATACCACACCACCTTAGCAGAAATTCCTTCTTCATGTCGATGCAATACTCATCGTCGTCTGATTGACTCTTACTCTTGTAACGAGATGCTTTGCACACTAGACATGAATGAAAGTTTGATAAATATTTACGGTGGAGAATACAGTCGTTTGGACATGCATGTATTCTTTCTACCTCTATCCCCAATGGACAAAGAAGCTGCTTTGCTTGTTTGTGTTTTTTGGCATCTCGTTTCCATCCGAAAGCATGTCCAATAGGAGACCTAAGAGTGCCATGAAACTCTTGTTTGACCAACTATAGCTTGCTTTTAATTTAAGCAGCTCAAGCACCTATGACAACTTTGTGTATTTCAGCTTGCAACCCATTAACAAAGGTTTTCTAGAGTCCTTAATCAAGCACATGAATTGTTTTAAGTCTCTCTCAGTATTAAAGTTCATGTCTACATTGCACAGCATCTGATCCAACCTATCATCGTTGTCTGCACCACCATAATCATCCTCTGCACATACTTCCTCATTATCTTCTCTCATTTCGTTGACTTCAAGTTCTTCGATGATGCCAACCTCTTCATGTAACATATTTTGCTCTTCAGCATGTTTGATCCAACAGGTGTAGTCTAGTTTGAAGCTCTTGATAATCAAGTGCGCTTGGATCTGTAAGGTTGAGTTATGTCTGAGAAATGATGTCTCATTTCTACAATTGCAATAAGGACAATATATAAATTCAACACCCTTCTTCAACCTATCCTCCTTGGCAGCTCTCAGAAAATTCATCACACCATTAAGGTACCCTTGGTTCGTACGAGAACTGTACATCCAGCCACGATCCATCTATGTAGAAATGAGCTAAAATTAATTAAAAACTTATTGTCAAATACTATTTATTGTTAAATTATATGTATAACGAAATTCATGTAATAAAAGACGTATGTTATTCATCGGAAACACTAGATTTAAGCTAGCCATTTATGGTAATGCATAAACTCAATTATGCAAGGAGAGCAACATTACCCTACATTACCCTACATTAATTTATGGTAAAGTTCTTCAAGTTTGGAGCTATTTATTTAAATAACCTAAAAGAGCAACATTACCCCACATTAATAAAGCCAAATGTAAATTAATGTTAAATAATGTCATACGTAAGAGCTAGGTATCTAAGTATGTAAAAATAAATGAGTTATCATTAATTAAAAACTTATTGTTAAATACTATTATAGATAAATTATATGTATAACAAAATTCAATTATATGTAGATTTATCTAAAACACTAGATTTAAGCTACCCATTTATGTTAATGCATTATCCAATTATGCAAGATTTCTTCAAGTTTGGAGCTAATTATAACAAAATTCATGTAATAAATGACATATATAAATTAATCTAAAACGAGCCTCATGTCTAGCTAGATTAAAAGAATTCTAGATGCATCATGAACAAAATCTAGCTAGCTCAAGATCCAAATTACAACAAATTTTGATATCCAAACCAAATTAGAACATAACCCTCACCTTAGACTAACATCTATTGAATCTATGAGTTTTCACTAGAGAATTCCACCATTTTGGTCTAAAACGCGGGCCTCTTCTCCAAACAGCGTCGGCGCCACACTCCTCTATTTCAGACAGCAAGCCCGAGCGAGGTGGATGGAGAGTGCATTTACAGTGCTCTTTGTACAGACGGCTCCATGTGGTGAACCGTCTACATAATTTTAACAGACAGTTCTAACTATAGACAGTCTGTGATACCCTCTACAGTACAGATGGCTCCATGTATAGATCCGTCTGTGATATTTGTACAGACGGTTCGTGAGACGAACCGGCTATACTAGAGCGTCCCACATAATGGGAACCATCCGTCATCATTTTCTTAGGCGATTCAACTTTGTAGCCATCTCTAATACAGTTTGCACAGACCGCTCTGTAGAACAGTCCCATTAAATGGATTCTGCTGTAGTGTGCACCAATCGCATGACCGGAGGAAAATATATGTTCATATCATTTGATAGCCATGGTTCACCACATGAGAACATCACATTTGGTGATAATGCAAAAGGAAAGGTAATGGGGTTAGGTAAAATTGCAATCACAAATGACCTCTTTATTTCCAATGTACTTCTTTTTTTAAATCCTTAAATTACAATTGTTGTCTGTTTCTCAACTTTGCAACCTTAATCTTGATTGTAAAGTTTTTAAGGATGGAGTATTAGTGACTAAGAGCGATGACAACTCTTTAATCTTTAGGGGGGCTTCCAGAAAGGTAATATCTATTTGGTTGGGTTTTCATCTAATGATTCTTGTATACGTAGATGTCTGTTGACCAAGTCGCCTTTATGTTGGCTCATGTTGGTAGAGGAATATTGAAAAGTTGAGAAATGACATCCCCAAGAAGTTCACAAGAAGAGTCTAAACTAAGTTCAAGTTAAAGATCAGAAACGTGAGAAGTGACAATAGAACCGAATTCAAGAACACCAATATCAAGGAGTTTCTTGATGATGAATGGGTCAAGCACGAGTTCTCCTCTGGCTATTGTGGCGTACCTGGTTTTAAGGCCGGATAAACCCTTGTGTTTCCTGTATTGGTCCCATGATCAGTAGCCAGCACACACAAGAAGCTTGATAACATTGTCATACAATAGCGAATCTATTACACAAACAGGCCATTATGGTCTTTATTGAACAACATAGCCGATTGGCTGAATAAAAGTCTGCATCGAAAGATAGAAATACGTAGATAAGCCCATCAATATGCCTACCCAACAAGCACCTGACTGGAGTAACGCTCTAGCCCTCGAAGTCGCTGTCATTATCGTCGGAGTGGTACTCCTCTTCGCCTGGCCACATCAACAAGCCAGGTGAGTATATCACAAGCAAGTCCCCAAGGGAGAGTAATACGGCTATATTTTATGCAAGGTTTGATTCAAAGGAGGCAGCTTTATTCTAGGTCACATACTGTGTGGAAAAGTAAGTTTTCAATTAAGTTCAATAATAGTAGATTTCTAAGGCAGTTTTGGAAAACAATTTATTGTAACTCAAATAATCTCATCATCCATAGCGTTAGCGGGGAGTTCACCGAGAGTTTGCGATAGGACATAGTCCTTCTTGGCACTCTTGAGGACAATCCTCAGATTACGGTACCAGTCCGTAAAGTTGTTCCCAGATGAATTCAGTTTTTCTTTCTCAAGCAACGCGCATAGTGGAAAGGTGGTTACGGGTGCCATAGATCTACAACTTAAAAACAAATACACTTTAGACATTGTTCATGATTAAAGCAACTCAAATTAACACCTAATTAGAGTAAGCTTCCACTAAAACCAATATCCCTCATAATTGATTATTAGTGATTCAAGATCCACAACTCACTTACTCCACCATTGATGTGACATCACTGATGACGAAATAACGAGACCGGTAGGTCAACATGCCAATCATATCCCATATGACTCTTGTTCATCTTTCGATGGGTGTGTTCCGAGCCCAAGACGATCTTGCAAAGCTCGTCAAGATAACCGAGTGCCCTGCTGCGCGAACGGTTCGCACCCGCCTCATATATGTTAAACCTATCGTACCCATGTGACATGGCGCACCTCAGAATGGCAAATACTCCAGACGGTGCTACACTTGGAAGAACACTAACTACTTTGATATTTGTGTGAGGGATCACTCAAACAAGGTGCATAAAAGGGATTAACATCACATGCAATTAAATTATTGTGATATGGTATAACCCCTTTTGTTGAAGAAGACTTCTTCAACATCTTTTGGCGAAGAACTCCTTCTTCGCGTACGGCGTAGCATCGAGGTCCATCGATGTAAGATTGTCACCACCATGTCCTTGTAATTACAACTATTTGCTATCACATAGCTAATAAAATAAATGCATTACATGGCTTTCTAGCTGACGTGTAGGTCAATACAATAAATAATGACAATCGTATTGGCTCCTGCCGATTGCCGTACTCATGACACGCAGGTCATGACAAAATTAAAATTACAAACACTTTGCATCTCATACAATCACATTGCATCACATAGGCTATACCACATCACATGCATACCCTGCAAATACAAGTTAGATGCCTCTAACGTTTATACTACAATACGTGGCTTTATGGCTATGTTGCAAACTGTTTACTACCTACGTTACCATAAGCACGATTGCTCTTGCAGTTATTTAACTGTCGGGGTGTATGGAATTGGAGACTCAGAAATCTCGAACCCCATACTAAACTTCGTCATACGCATGACCCCCGTGTAGATCACATCTACAAGCCTGCTCATTGCAAATTTATCTTTCTCAACTAAAGTGAAACCAAAGTCATCCTTAGCATGTCTCGATCCGAAGATCGTAAGGTTCGCCGGACCTCTGAAAATTTCACGATGCCGCCGAGATCAAAATTTTGCAATGAGAGGGAAACAACAAGAAAATCCGGTGGTAGATCTCATCTAACACCCCGCACATCATATGTGCAACGCCGCATATCACATATGCTCTAGTCGTACCTACAACTACGCATAGTACCGCTCTGATACCACTGTTGGGGAACGTGCTACGCAAAACAAAAATTTACCGCGCACAATCCACCCCAAGATCACTATCGAGGTGTAGGCAACGAGATCATACCTTCGACGATCACGTCAATGCAGCGGAGAAGTTGACCGATGTCGATGAAGTCCGCAGACTCCCGCAGCTAGGTTATACCTCCCAGCCGCGAGAGCGATCTCCTCGCGAATAGTTCGCCCGATCGAACGCCGAAGTATACGACGTCTCCGAGGTATCCACGCATACCGGATCAACGACACCGCGGTAATGTATGGACCAGCACACAAGAACAGCGGGGATCTACGAGAAGGAGAAGCAGCAGCGCGCCGGCAGCTGTACTAGATCCAATCTAGAAGAGAGAGAAAAAGAAGGCTGTGGCCAATCTAGAGATGGCCGGCCTAGGGTTTAGGGCTGCTTCTGGGGCTGCTCGGGATGCCCTTTGAGGTGCCCTGCCCCTCTATTTATAGGGGTTGGGGCAGCTCTCCCTAGGCAGGTGGAGTCCTACTCCAGCAGGGACACCCTGTTGGAGTTAGACTTCTAGAAGGTTCTAGAAATTCTAGAAGGTTCCAGAAGTTCTAGAAGGTTCTAGAAGGTGCTGGTGGAGTTGGACTCCAACTCCAACAGGGTCTAGAACTTTCCGGAACACTTCCGGACATCACCGAAACCATCCAGGACCTCCCGGAACACTTTCGAGATCATCCGAAACACTTTTGAAACCCTTCTCTCTCGTTCTCCATAAATCGTAGCATTCCTAAATGTCGCTAAAACGTTAAGCGTGTGACCCTATAGGTTCGAGTATATGTGGACATGTCCGGAACACCTTCCGGTCAATAATCGTCAGCGGGATCTGGACACCCATAACGATTCCCACATATCATCGAAGATCTTTATCGAGCGAACCTCGTATTACCGCATATCATCCTTTTGCCTCACGATACGTTACACAACTCGAGGCGAGACTTTGACGGTATCCCTGTGATCAACTCCTTGATCACCATACCTAGTTATCCTCGTTACCGGTTTGTACTCTTTTCTCGTTTCCGTATTCCGGTATCCCCGTGACTAACCTTTTAGTCACAATACCTGGCCAGGCGATGCTGGACACCGTAATACCGAGTGGGCCCAGAGTGTATCTCTCCATCGCCGGATGGGCAAATCCCAGTCTTGACATATCTAGAACCACGATATACTTTCTGGTGTACCTGAAAGTCACCTTTATAATTACCCAGTTACGGAGTAACGTTTGATGACCCCAAAGCAACCATCCGGTATCCGGGTCTATGATATTCTCATGGTCTAAGGACGCAAGTAAACGTTAACACATAATGAGAAGATACTGACAACATATTGACGAAGTGATCTCGCGGTATCTCATAAGGGGGTCTATCCAACACCATTGTTACCCTAACAATGTGTTCCCATTATTGCCGGCATCCTTGTTACATTAACAATGCCCATGATCAGGAAAACAAGACCATCAACAATACATGAGCTAGTCTAGAGGTCTGACTAGGGATCTGAATGGTGTTTATTATTCCACAAATGCAATTAGGTTTTCCTCTGAATCTCATATTCAAGAACCAATGCAATTCTAGCATAGAACATAAAGTTAATCATGAACATGAAAATAGAATAATAACAACTTTATTATTGCCTCTAGGGCATATTCCCAACAATCGAGAGTCGACCAGTCACTAGAATATGCTGACTGGCTGAACTGACATAGGTCGGTTCGAGTCCATTTCGGCCATAGATGTTTTCCCCATCTATAAAAACCCCCTGAAGGCCTCTATTTTTTTTGGGTTTCTATTTTAGACATAGTTTAGCAATATTGCTACTATATTGCAATTTCACTTGTGTCAAATGACCACTTGTAAAATCTACTATCAGGAATCCCACCTTTATCTTTGAGTGCTTCATATCTACTTGCATTTTCAAATTGCCTTTATCGTGTTCTTGCGTGTTCTTCAATTGCTTGCGGGAATACATCTTTTGTGGATAGGTTGATCGTGCTTCTCTGCAAGGTCAATAACACTCCAGAGTCAGTTTACCGATTGCTAAGACGCATCGTCGTCATATAGTTATTGCCAGATCATCAAAGTCATTTCAATAAATTGATACGTGTTCTCTTTAAAAGATCGGCACGTCCATACGCTCATCAGAATAGGTGAAGATGAGTTGCAAAAGCAGTCAAGAACGGGTCTCTTGGAGACGTCATGCCAACCGAAGTTAAGGATTGTTCATCATCCATTCAAATGGAGCCTCTGACCACAACACATGATCATATCCAAAGTACAAAGGAAACTAACGATCATGATATCGACCTCAACCTCAAATCCAAGTCCCACCTCAAGCACAACTAGATCATCTAAGAATAAATAGAAACTTACAACGAGATCATCCCGTCGACCAAATACTTGGTGACATGCATGAAGGCACTCAAACTCGATCTTGTGTTGCAAATTTTTGTGAGCATTACTATTTTGTCTCTTCTTTGCAACCTACTAAGCTTGAAGATGCTCTAGATGGTCCAGTTGGGATAAATGCGATCATGAGGAGCTCAACAACTTTGAATGCAAGTGCTTGGACGCTTCTGGAAAGACCATGTCAAAACATGATTGGCACCAAGTGGGTCTTTCGCAACAAGATGATGATGGACAAGTTGGGAGAAACAAGGCAAGACTTGTGACCCAAGGATCTACACAAGTCAAAGGTTCGGACTTTGGGGAAACTTATGCCCTATTTGCTAGATTAGAAGCTATTAGTATCTTGCTTCCTTATGCAACTCATCATGATATCTTGCTTTATCAAATGGATGTCAAAAGTGTATTTCTTAATGGCACCATGAACGAATTAGTCTATGTCGTAAAAACAGAAAAGGCACCCTAATCATGTCTACAAACTCCATAAGGCACTATATGGTCTCAAACAAGCTCATGGAGCATGATATGAGTGTCTTAAGGAGTTTCTACTCAAAAAGGGCTTCAAAATTGGAAGATTAATTCCACATTGTTTACTAAATTCATTGATGGAGAACTTTTTGTTTGTCAAATCTATATGGATTATATTATTTTCGGGTCCACTAACAAGACTTTTAGTGAAGAATTTGGCAAACTGATGACCGACAAGTTTGAGATATCCATGATGGGGGAGTTGAAATTTTTTCTTGCACTTCAAGTCAAGCAACTCCAAGAAGGGACTTTCATAACTCAAGGCAAGTACATCAAGGACATGCTCAAGAAGCTTGACATGGAGAATGCAAAGCCAATCTGTACACCAATGGATCAAAAGGTACATCGATCAATGATAGGTTCCATACTTTACCGTTGTGCATCTAGGCCGATATCATGCTTAGTGTGTGTATGTGTGCAAGACTTCAAGCGGCTCCTAAGGAGTGTCATCTCGTGGCCGTTAAAAAAATCTTGAGAATTTAGTTCATACACCCAACTTAAGTTTGTAGTACCCCAAAGGTGCTAGCTTCGATCTACTTGGATATTTAAACTCGAGTTATGCAGGATGCAAGGTAGATAGGAAGAGCACCTCCAACTCTTGCCAATTTCTTGGAAGATCCCTCGTATCTTGGTCCTCCAAGAAACATAACTCATTTGCCCTATCCACCGCCAAAGTAGAATACATATCCACTGGTAATTGTTGCGCTCAGTTGCTTTGGATGAGGCAGACTTTCATGGATTATGTAGTAAATTTGAAAAAACTATCTATTTATGTATAATGAAAACACAATCAAGATAGCCAACAATTTGTCCAACACTCAAGAACCAAACACATAAATATCCGCCACCATTTCCTTAGGGATCATGTGACTAAAGGAGATATAGTTTTGAGCCATGTAAGAACAAAAAAAATACTGGATATCTTCACCAGGCCCTTTGATGTGCATAGGTTAGTTGAGGAATGAATTGAATATCCTAGATTCTCGAAACATTGCTTGAAGTATTGCATACTTGTTAATTGCTTGGATTGATTTTTGGAGCTTAAGATGTGTGAACACACTAGGGGGAGTTGTGTTCTCTCAATGAAAAACAACAACCCTAAAGTGTGAACAAACCTATCTTTTATGTATTTATTATTTTTGGGGTGATAAATATGCACAAATGCGAGCATTTGCATCATAGGATTCTAGTTCTCTATACATAGAGATCCTAGTGCATAATTAGTTCATACATAGTGATAATCCCACCAAACATCACCATCTTTGATACTTTAGGTCTTATTGCTATCTCTTATCTCCTTACATGCTACACTTATGTACATTTATCTAGATTTAGAGTTGATTTTGTTCAATTCCCATCCAAATTGTAGCTTTGCTTGATTGGTCTTTCACCAATTGGATGCGGAATGAACCCATTAGGATATCCCTTGACTTGCTCTATCTAAATTTACCTTTAAAATTCATCCAAATGTACATATGCAAACTATTGACCTGAAACTCGGACCTTCCCACTTTTCCCGGAGCGTCCAGGATTCATATTTTCAACCTCAGTAGCAAAAGCTGGAACATCTGACATCATTCCCAGAGATTATGAGACAACCATTCTCTACCACTTAGGGTTTCTAGAGTCTCCAGATTTGATCTTGGAACTTCCGACTTTGCCTCAGAGTATCTGACGTTTCCTGGAGTATCTAAGCTTCACTTTACAAAAACTCCAGTACACAAGCCTGAAACCTCCAAGAAGTTTTTCGGAGCTTCCAGGATTTGTATTCATACTAACAATCGGTCCTTCTAGTTTTAAATATCTATTTCTCTGAGAAATCCCAGAACCTCCTAATTTTTTTGAAAGCTCCAAGTTCTCTAGTGAACCGCATCTCTTAAGGACTCTCTCACAAACCCTAATTCTGTAACCCTTCATCTTTGAATCCAGAACTTCTGACTTTTCTGCTCGAATCTCCAAGATTGCCTCTGCCCTCGATCGCACCGCTGATTCTACTGTTCCTACACCTCTGTGGGCTCTACTGAGCCTTCGCCAGTCTTGTGCCATCCACCTCTGGTCATCCATCATTGACACCGAGCTTCTCCTCCACTCGCCATCGTCGTAGAAGTGCCACCGTTGTCGAGTTAGGGCACAACTATTGGATTTGTGACCTCCTCTTCATCTCTAGCGTCGCAACTCTTCTAAGATAACCCACAACCTCTACATTCGATTCGCATTAGATTCAACCGAATTCCTTAGAAGAATCATGCAATTAAGATCCAAATCCCTCGTGTGATCTGGCTTAGAAACCTTATATTTCAACGAAACTAGGAACCTAAAAAAAATTCCCGTAGCCTCTAACTTTGCTTACTTGACAAATAGAAAACAAACTTGAAACCTCCAATTTCTCTGAGGATTGTGTCTAGAGGTCATTTTCGGAGCTTCTAACTTTGATCCCGGAACATCTAAGTTTCCTTGAAAACTTGTGTTTCTAATGATCTCCTCCTCAAAATGTTTTCAAAACTTTTTTCTCATTTGGGTTGACATATGTACTTATTCCATGTTCTCATCTATCATTTTCACAAGTTCACGATGAATTTGGAGAGTAGATGGAGCAATGATAACTCCGAGTCTTCTGTTCATCCAAATCCTCCAATGAGTGACTCCTCTGATGATAGGTGTCACTATGTGAGGAAGGCACGACCAGCTCAAGCCTCCAAGGCTCGAAAACAAGTTTTCCATCAACCCTCCTGCAAGCCAGCACCAGCTCCTATGGTTGACAAGGACACGCTGTTTCAAAGGATGAGGTCGAGTCTCGTGAATCCATAAAGCTTCGTCAAAGGGAGTTTGCACAATTGGATTGAGAGCGTCAGAAGCAGCCCAGGCTGCCCAAGCTGTTAATGCCGCTGAAGACAAGAAGCAATCGGTAGCTGAAGAAAAGGCTGCCAGAAAAGAGATCAAGGTAGCCGAAGCAGTAGTAGCTACGATTTTTGCAGAAGCTGCAAAGAAGAAGGAAGAAGAGGAAGCAGCCAAGCTCGTAGCCGCAAAGGCCGAAGCCACCAAGGTGGAAGTCACAAAGATTGCAGCTACAAAGGCCAAAGCCACCAAGGTCAAGGCCAGAAGGGTTGTGAAAGGACCTAATGACCTAGTTGTTGCCTAGAGTGGGTGAATAGGCTTTTTTTTTAAATTACGGATTTGGCTTAATCGTAAGGCAGAATTAAACTAGTTGAATTTTCACAAGCTCAAATCCAAAATATACTAAGTTCACCTAAGTGCACCAACACCTTATATCTATGTCAATGTTTGCAATTCTAGGGTGACAAGCATGCAATTCAATTCTACGAAGATATACAATTATTCTAGCATTTGTATGAATTGTGAAAATGTAAATGGGACAAGAGACAAATGATGTTTGTTCTGAAGTTTAGATATCCACCGATATCCTACATCTCCATTGAGGACTCGATCACTCGTGGTCAAAGGTGGACTCTCTTTTAGGCTGCTTCCTCTCGAGGACGCTCTTGCGTCTCCTCAACCACTACAGTTAGCTCCTTCCTCCACTCCGAAGATGGTAAGCTCCACAACCACTTCACAAATCACTGGGGCCTCTTCACAAGCTTCTTGAAGAGATCACCAAGCCTCCACCACCAAGCCGTCTAAAAGTCAGTGGCCTCTACGAGTAACAAGCTCTTGAACTCTCACTCGAACACGATCAAACTGATGCAGCTTATGCAATTGCCTAGTGCAACTGATGCACTAATCTCCCTCACACCTGACAAGAGCAACACATTCACTAAAGGGGTTTAGAAAGGGTGGAGGCAAGTGGAGAAGGTCAACAAATGACTCTAGGGGCAGCCACACCTTCTCCGAGCGGGCCAAGGTGAGTATATATATCCAAACCCTCAAAATCTATCCGTTGGAGAAGGCTGACAAAGTGGCTAGTTTAAACAACCATGGAGGCTGGTTTAACCACCCTCAGCCAACAGTAAGAAAAATCCCAACCGTTTGACTCTCCAGACCCTTAACCCAGAGAGTCCGGATGGGGGTCCAGATCTGTTTTGGAAAACTTGGACCTCCACCCGTAGGGTCTGGATTTTCGGAGGGTAAACCCCCCAAAAATTCTCAGTGGATCCTGGACAATTTAGGACAAATCTGGAGTATTTGGCTCCCCAGATGGTCTGGCCCTCACCCGGAGGGTCCCGCCAACCACAGAGGGAAGGAAGACCAGATTGCATGGCATGGCCAATCAGACCGCCTACCAGCGCCGGTCAGACTGCCTCTGTGGTCCAGGCAGGCAAACCTTCGGTGCCTATTCCCCGAAGCAACCTTTGGACACACCCGCAACACCTTGGGACTATAGCCTTAGTCCATATACTCCGGAAATAGACCTCCTGGAATCTGCGAGGCTAGGCCGACCAACCCAACCACCAAGGTTGGTAGGATCGCACATGCCTAGACACCAAGTCTAGGGTCAACACACGCAACACCGAACGATGCCAAAAGCCTCCGAGCACTCACAATTCGGAACCTCCGGACAAACTAGAACACCAAGTTCTAGCACCTCCACTAAAAGGAAACACGACGACATGCAACACATGCAATGGTTTGAGCACTCCACACTCGACATGATCAAGCTATTCATCTGATAGCTCCTCTTGATAGTACGACTATTTAACCTATAATCTGGTCTCTCTCCAATACTCCTTGAGGCAGGTAAAATAAGAAACCCTAATCTAGGCATACCTTTGCCTTGCACATTCCACGAGAGCTTGATAACGTCACTTTTATCACGATTGCTTTGTGAAGTCTTTAATATAGCTCCCCCATAATCCTTATGGGAGGCTTTCTCTTGGAATCATCTTGACTTGCCCATCTTCATTTGATGGACTGCAAACTTCAAGTACATATCGTCTCTTCATGCTCATCTTAGAAACTTGCTCTCCTTAACTTGATGAGTATCCACACTTGATGTCATCCTCTCATGGGTTTCATGGACTCGACTTTTTGTTGCACATCCAATAGTGGTACCTAAAGCACACGCACACTCTCACATAGAGATAATAGGTTAGTTCATATAATGTAATACATAATTACTTATCACGTCCACTTGATCATGCCATGACAAATGGTATATTCTTTACGCTCATATGTTGACCGTCTTGAATCCAATCCTTCGACTCCATCTTTGTCAACATTTATCTTCTCTTTCTTGATAATATGATATTCACCTCATGAACTCATTGATCTTGATGCATATATTTGATTTGATGGCATTCATCCCCAAATCCATCAAATAGCCTTCATGCATCACCTATGGAACATAACATTCATATCCAACTCACCGAAACCGTTAGTCTAAAGAAATTGTCATTAATAACCAGAACAACATTTAGGGGCTAGTTGTACTTTCATTCTTCCCCATTTTGGTAATTGATGACAATCTCAACAAAAGGGTTTATAAAAATTAATTTTTCCAAGTATGTAGTTCATTCGAGAATATCTTGTATACATAAGGAGGTTTTAGTAGCGTGAAATACCATGAAGGTATCGAGGTTATCAAAACCGCTTTACTAGCATCAAATACTATGCAAGTATTTAATGTTTGTAGAACCACATTATATAGGACAAACTCCCCCACATTATATGCATGTGTGGATGAACTTGAATTTCAGTGCATATTGTGAAAATTCAAAATTTTGGTTCAGTTACCCTTATATTTGAACTAGGCAAGCATGCATAACAATCAATATCAATATTAAATATAAATATGCATGCATCACATACCAAAGATATAATTTAGACAAAGCATTACATAAACCACAAAGATCTACATGAATAACATTAAAGACATAAGTTGTCCAAATTACATCAAGTCTCACATAAGCATAAAGAAAGGTTATTAAGCTTAAAACACGATATTACAAGAACAAACATAAGCTTAGTACCATACAAAGAGCTAAAGCTAGATAGAGTAACCAAGAAGATAACTAGCTCCCATAACTAACTCCTAAAACATAGATAAGCACCAAGCTAAACCACAAAAATCTACTAAGCAACCAGGAACAACACCTAGTGGGAGGAGGAAGGACCAGAAGGATCACCAGGAGGCCCAAAAAGGTCGCGGCAACAACGACGACAAGAAGATGGTAAAGCCTCAACCTGCTCCTCAAGATCTGAGATACGAGACTCCAAAGAGTGCCATCCCTGATAGATGTAACTGATATCCTGTCTCATGCCCTGCAACATCTGGTCTTGTGCTATCTCCCTCTTTGCCATATCACTCATGGTGGTGCTCAACTGTTGAAAGTGGCCAACCAAAGCCCCCATCTGTCACACCCTGTTTTTCAGAACGCAAAAATTAGGGCTAACAAAAACATTTTGTGTTAATAATACTATTTACTAAACAAACCTAATTGAAACCTTATTATCTCCTCTGTATTCACATCACATCAGTTTATAACCAACATCTGATCCCCTTTTCCCCTTGGCAGATGTGACCGAACCTCCCTTGCATTTATCTCTTCATCAATCTCAACCTTGCATCACGCGACGTACCTATCTTTAACCTGCCGGACTTCCTACGTGACCACACACGCATACCTGCAATTCCCCACATACATATCCCTATGTAGGTGTGTATGCCCGTCTATCGCTCGGACGCCTCTATACGCGTATATCTCCGTAAGTGTGCATATATGGATATATATTCTCGTAGGAACCCTACCACCTTTTCGCTCTCCTAGAGTATACCCCTCTAATGCTTTGGCAATCTCCTCTCCTGTATCTATATGGTTCGTTGAGCTCAGACGTTTGCGTGCCGACCCTCACTTATATCCTGTTTCCTGAGAATTCTGAATCTCGGCACTTCTACTCTTGTCTGGCCTATTTGACCCTGATATATTTTCCAAACCAAAGTACTTGGGGAAAATATTCCTTTAAAGTTGAGGTATGGGTTTTCACCTAATCTTGACTATTTAGAAGCCTTTCAAAACATCGCGTGTTCTACTTGTCTCCATTCTAAGTTTTTATCGGAGACAAGATTAATCAATGAAATTCATCGTCACATACCACTTTCGAATGTGAGCAAATTGTAGCATAATAACTCCATATTTGGGATTTAGCTCCTTTTCCACCCTACCTTAATAGCACGCATTTTGAAACAAACCATCTCGTGTAAGAAAAATTCGCTAGGACACCTGAGTATATATATCCTTATATGTGGCATTATTCCATCATACCTGCCATGATCTTCCACGTAATAATCTCTTAACCTATTTATATGCACATGTATATGTCTACTACTCCCTCCATCCACAAATGTAAGGCGTGCACAGAATTTGAGGTCTAACTTTGACCAACAATTAAACCAATACTATTGAATTATATGACATAGTAGTGGTAGCATTGGATTCATATTCACATAATAGTGGTACCATTGGATTCATATTCAAATGTATTTTCAAATGGTATCACTTTTGTATTATATAATTCAATATTATTGGCTTAATTGTTGGTCAAAATTAAACCTAAAATTCTATGCATGCCTTACATTTGTGGACTAGGCCCTCATTCATTTCCAACCAGCCTAAGGTAAATATCTATACCTGATCATAAGAGCATTTATGTCCCCTCTTGGAGCCAAAATGTGTGACATCTTGTCACCTGCATATACAACACCAAGCCCGAGATGAATTAAACTCTAGTAGTACGAGCTCACTATTCTACCAAGCAATGCACTATTTCTTGCCAATCTGTGCCCAACTTTTCCTATTCTTCTGCACAACCACATCAACCGATGACAACTCCTGTTCTTTTGTTTAAAGCCAGACCAAGCTGCACTATACACTCTCTATCTTTTCTCTTCATTGCCGACGCTGTTTCTTAGTGCCACGCCCTCCTCCACGCTACAAACGGTGCCTAATATCCCTGTGCTCCACAGCCACGCCTTCCACAGCATAGCCTGCCATGTGCCCTTCTCCCATTCCTTATTCTTCTCATAAGCTGACCATGCAAAAGTTCACCTCCATTTCTTACCAGCAAGCCAAACTCCACCTCTCACTCCCTCCCTTGCCTCCGTTCTTTTCCAACCACCCGAGCACCTCCTTCCGTCCTGCTCCATGTGCTTGAGCTCACCCCCATCCCCTTCTACCATAAACTGAGCTACCACAATCCCCTCTCCGAAGTCAACAACCAACATGTACCGCTGCCCAAGTCGACCCAACGGCCACCGGCTACCGCATCTCCTCAACCTCACCTCAGTTGTTCACCTGGCCTCCCTCACCCCGAGCTCTGCCTGCACTTGACCTCGGCAACGCCGCCGTACCAAATGCTGCCGCCGGCGACCAAGCTCGCCAACCCCTCCCAACCGCCAATGGTGAGCCCCCGAGCTACTTGAATTCCAACCGTCGGGTCCATCTCTACGCTCCACCTCCTACCCGCCATGCCGTTCACCTCCGCCAGCCGAATACGCCCAGAGAGCTCCCTGGCTTCCACAATCAAGCTCTAGTCGCCGCAAGCGAATGCTGTTGACGCAGGTAAGCCACTGCCGCCTCTAACTAATTTCGTCCTGAGCCATCCCCGCCAAGCTCTAGCACCATCAGCACCAGCAATCTAACCGCCGTCGTCTTCGGTCCCCACATCCGGCGGCACCCGCCAGCCCCGACCACGTCGATGCCCCGGTAGACTACCACCTCGGAGGCTTGGACCACCACCAGCTGGACTACCCCGGCGCTTGCACCCTACCCCGGCACTACCATCTCCAAGCAAGCCATCACCGGCCGCCAGCAAAGTCCCGCTACCCGCCCCCTTTAGCATTAAACCATTGTTAAGGCCTAATTACAGTTTGCATGCTGAGCAACCATCCCTAATGGGTGAAGCCCCGTCAGCCCAAGGCCCACCGGCTCGGTAGGTAAAAGCGTGCATTCGCTTTCCGCTTCATGCTCTAGAAAGCACATTTTGTATTCCCATTTTCCTGAATCTACCTCTCCTATATAGAAGGCGCCATTTGAAAAACCGCTTTCGACATCATCCCCAAATCCCCCTCTGGTCTAAGCAGTGAGCGACCTCTGTTTATTGAAACTTCAGACAGCTATATCCTCCTCGCGACTCACCCAAATCACTTCGTTCTTTCTCCTAACTTCCTAAAATCTCAAAATTGATCTACTAGTACCAGTTTCATAATTTTTGAAACCATTTGAATTTCAAATTTTGACCCAATTCAAATATAGCCCTACGATACCTACCTCCTCGTATATAGCTTCAAATGACCTAGTTATTTCTCCCAGCAACATCCAAAATCATATGAAACGTTTTGAGTCTAGTAGAACTTTAAGAATTTAAACCCTTTATACATTAACTCCATAAAGTGGTATGAAGCCCTAAATACCCCATGCCCCTCAACTGGCCATAATTTAGTATATTACTCCAAAAAGCCTTGTTAATAAAGTTCTAGAATATCTCAGTAGACATATTTACCCTCTGGATCCAACTAACATACGAACACCAAGATCATCGCATACACAATTGGTCAAAGACACTAAGGGTTCCAGTTCTCCAAAGAACCCTTATTCCAGGTGAAGCTAAATTCTGATCGCCTCTTTAAAAACCCTAATAGGCCTTTACACCTTGAACACATACCTTAAGGTTATATGAATATATGTTTGGGTCTTGCTTGGATCCTCCTCGCACCATTGTTTATTCGCTCTCCTTCCGACATGTAGTTCTAACGTTACGATGAATTGCGCGAAGGAAACCAGAGAGTCATCGTATCAAGTCCAGGACCAAGATAAAGGGGCAATGCTACCAGGCAAACAATCCCACCTTGATCGTGTTGAATCCCATATGTATTGAAACTTAAATACTTTGTTTGCAACTCTGCATGCTATGTGTGTATCAACAATATTTTGTGCTAGACTCAGATCTATCTAGTAGTTGCATATGACATAGTTTTGGGAATCTGATCCTTGTAACCCTAGTAATACCTAGCCGGTCATCGTATGACCAGCAGAATATTAGGAAATATAGGTGATGGCCATGCTTAGACCTGCTATAGAGAAAAATCTATTTTGCCGAATTCATGCGAAACCCTTTGGTTATGGGATTAAAATCCTCGGGAAGACGTGTATCTTCCGAGGTGAATGTTTGAAAGTATTGTGGCCAAAACCCCAAATAAAATGGAGGATGATTTTGATTCGGGTGAGAATAGTAAGTGGAGATCGGAGGAATGGTTGTAGCATGTAGAGACATGGCTATGAGGTGATGATGTGTAGTCTTGCTCGAATCAGTTAAGGACCGAGCCTAAGTGCCGCTCGACCAAGTTCACCCCGTATGTCCACATGGCCCTTATCGAGTGCTAGTGTCTTGACCCGTGGGCAGTAGGAAGAGAGTGCTATGTAGATTGGCATCCCTAGAGGACCTCCACGTGACTACGTAGAGAGTCATTCGACACAAAGGTAAGTCCACTTCAGGTTGTGGGTCGAGAGTCACCGAGCAAAAGCAGAGACTAGATAGATCTTATCTAGCAGGTCCAGCACTGGTATGAAAGTGGGGGAAAGGTCTCGTTGTAATAACCCCTCATAAAGAGTGCTCATCTAGCCATAGCAACAAGGGGGACTTACATCTTGTGGGTAAAGACATACAACCTCTGCAGAGTGTTAAAAATCTATTTAAATAGCCGCGTCCTCAGTTATGGACACAACTTGGAAAGGCCACACACTGGTTAGACTAACTTTTTTGCTTACGAAATCTGGGGAATGGGAGTAAGGACGTGGGCATGATGTGTCCATAGTGTGCAGTTTGAGCTTCAGGCTGATAGTGAGGAACTGCAGAAGTGAAACATAGCCCGTGCTGTGCGGTGAAGCATGGGTAGGCTTTAAGGACTGCCTGAGGCGATACACGAGTTATCGGCTTCTAGTTGACGATTGCCTGAATGTAACTTCCGACACCAGATATTAACTCGTCAGGATGGGCTTGCTTAACAAATGCTTTTGAATCTACTACTACCATATTTCGAATGAGAACTTACTTTTCTGCTCAACATTCAACTTAGGGTAGAGCCATTTACTTGAACAAACTTTGCATGAAATACATCTGTTATTCTCTTCCTACGGGAAGCTTGCGAGTACATTCAATGTACTCACCTGGCTTGTTGATTTGGCCAGACGAAAGAGACATCGACTCCGAAGACAACGATTATGTTTGCAAAAGCTAGGGCATAACTCCAGGGCCACATCACCGCTTGATTTTCCGTTGCAAGTTTATAGCCGTTGGGCTACAGGTATCAGACTTCGACCATGATGGTCAAACAATACGTCATATACTGATATGCGCATGTATGACAATGATATATAGGTTAACTTGTGTGTACCGGCTACTGATCATGGGACTGGTACAGTAAACACAAGGGATTATCTGGTCATAAAACCGGGTACGTCACACCATCATAGGTGAAGGAACTCCCAATCCTAGGTGAAAGAGCTCAACTTTTCGTTTTGAACTCAAGTCTCACCCTGAGAGAGAGAGGTGGAGGGGTATTTATAGTCCAACCTCACCACTTAAGTCATTTGGGTCGAATTCCTTGCATGGGTCACGACCCTATTACTGTACGCAGAGAGTATGTCGGATACTCTGGGACTACTTCAGGTGATACTTCAAGCCTATGGTCGAAGTATCCGGGAAAGCACCCAAGTATCCAGAAAACTCTCTATCTAGGATTCAAAGTATTTGTCATTCTTGCCGGATATCTCACCGCCTTCTTCAGTGGATGTGATGGGGTCCAAATAAGTTGTAGAAGTGGCCCGGAATCTCCAGGGGTTAACCCAGAGTATCCGGGAGTTGATCTAGACTATCTAGCTAGGACTTGACATGGTGGTGATAGCTTCTTCCTTGGCTCCTTTTTTCGCCACCTTCCATGATCCAACACATGTAGGAGGTGTACTTGAATTTGTGGGACTTGTTGGAGGGTTTGGGCAAGTGGTGTTCATGGTTATGTCCGCATCACAGTGGAATCGTGTATCAAAATGAGTTTGGAGCATCTACGATGTGCGGTATTAAGGAGTTCAAAGAGGAGAGAGGTGGAGCATGAACGACTTTACATGTCAAAGAGCTCAGTTTGACCAATCTTGCATGAGTCAAACCTTAGAGGGATGCTGAGCTCAATCAAAAAACAACTCTATACAAGCCCACCAGTGAGCGCGCTAACCATCAACAGTGGCTGCAAGCAGCTTGCTATGCCCCACTCATGTCGCAAGGCCATTTCCATGGGTCATCACTGTGGCTTAATGTCGTGGGGTTATCTCCATAGGTTGCACCGTGGAGTTGTTGACATCATGGAGGGTTGCCGCAATATCGTGGGAATACATTGTCGCCTTGGGTCGCTACTCTGTTGCGGGGAATGGATTGTCTTCGTAGGTTGTTGCTGATGAAACAAGAGATGAAGATAGGGATTTTGGGAAGAGGGTGGGGAAATGGATTGGGAGTGAGTAGTTGCAGACGGTCATATTCTAGTAGTGGGAAACAAGAAGAAAATGTTATATTTTGATACCCTTTTATGTGTAACAACCTCTCGATCTAATCTGAATATTGTATGGTACAACACAAGCGTGTGTAGTATCAAGAACAAATTAGATAAATCTTATAGAGTATGAAAACAACAGATAGGCCCTTAGGCTCATATTTCATAGATGCAGGAGGTGGTTTTCAAATTTGCATGTACATATAAAGATTTAACCCTAGAGAAAAATATCTAGAGAAGTCAACTGTGAATTATTTAAGCACTATCTTATAAGAGTATGAAAGGATTGCTCAAGACCCTCTCGTACATTTAGGATCTTTAGATTTTTTCTCTATATAAGAATTTAGTGCTAAGCTTCTAATCATCTCATGATTGTACATAGACTTGGGTTGCTACTTGTTTGGGTTAGATTTTTTATGATCATCCTCGCATTGGTCGTTAAGCAAGTAGGGCTTCTTGTTCTAATAAGATTGCCATAGGATTCACACCTTTCCAAGTCCTAATAAAGCTTAGGTCTTTTGTTAACAGATGACTTAGGTCTTTTTAGTTTTCAAGTGGGGCACCATGGGATAGAAATCGGTTCAATACACTAAGGAAAAATGTTGGTTCATGTACACGCTTAAGTGGTTTGCTATTGAACCAAGGTCGTTTCAATACACCACAGATAGCTACGGGTCGATGGTTTGGTCTCCACATCCAAAGTGTAGAGAACCGACGTTAGATGTGGACTTCTTATAATACTTTATTTTTTGTGCTATTTTTATTAATTATTGACTAATATCTAATAATTTTTCAAAAATATAAAATAGTTTTATTTATCGATATAAGAAAAATTATATAAAGAAATCAGGAAAAATCATAAACGGAGAAGGTTCGATGAGATAACCGTGGGGGGAGGGGGGAGGCCAGCCCCAACCAACCCCTGAAGATATATACTTCTACATGTTGCAAATAATATTAATCGCTCATTTATTTCTTGTAAGATCATAGATTGCACTTCTAACATTGCATAATCCATGTTACTTGCTTAAGAATTGCTATTAGTGAATGCATATACCTCTTGCCTCAAATTTAGCTATTAGAACATCTCCTAGTAATTCTAATATTTATTTATTTTTATTTTTATTTTAAAAATCTATTTTATTTTCTAATTCAAGTAGTTGCTCCTTTTAATTGTTATTGCATTCTAGAGGTCCACAATTATTTGAGAAAGGTAGTTGTATATCTCAAGCTTCACTTTTCAATTGTTTTAGTGTGATCTTAGATTTAAGTAAGATCTACCACTACTTTCTTTTGGGTTCGACACTATTTATTATCGAGAAAACGTAGATCCCGTGCATTGCAGGCAGTCAGCGTTCCAAATGAAGCCACGACTGTCGGAGTTAGCTCGGAAATAGAACTAGTCAGAGGATGTCCGTGCAATGGAAGTTCATGTTTTAACTAGTAAAACATGGATGGAGGAACTAGCACACACCAGCTACTTTTATTTAAATTTTATTTTTTCTTGGATAGGGTAGTCCAGTTGCATTCCTGCATGCGTTTCGGAAGTTGCAATTTATTCTGGTAGTGCATGGTTAATTTTAATGATAACACGTGCTCTTCTTTGGTCATGCACTAAAACCATTCAGGTCATCTGAAGTGCACTCTGGGCAGCAAGTACTTAACTTTGAACCTTTAGAAGTTTGGTGAACTCACAGGCTCAGAACTGTGCTGGCCCTTTAATCTGTCGGTGTATGATAATGCTCATGCTTGTTAGATTTCGTCACTAGTATTAAGTGTATTGGTGTATGTTAATGCTCATGCTTGTTGGAATTGGTCACAATTGCAGCTAGCGGTGAGTACTCTGACGGTCTTAATTCCTAATGCTACTTCTACTATTTACTTGCTCTTATTTGATGTCGCACTTTAAAATTATCATAATATAACATTTGCTTATGTTTAAAATTTATTTTCTTGCTCACTTGTGCTAAGAAATAGTCAAAAGAATTATATTATCAATTAAATAGCAAACAAATAAGTTCAGAAGTATTACAGACTTTCACCACTCACCACAAATAATAAGTTTAAATTTCAGAGGCGGTTTCACTCAACAGACAAGCTTTTCAAGGTTTTTCCGTAACCAGAGCTCCTTTGACGGCTAAGCGTAAACTGATTTATGTACAAGTCTAAGCTTTTTTAAGGGGACTAATATCCTCCCTACAAAGAGGTGCCTTTTCCCCTCTAGAAGATGAGCGACAACGGCTGGTAGCACACAATGACCCTTTTTGACGCAGATCAAGGATTGCACCAAGTTAATGTAGTAACCATCAAGAGTAACCGTAGGATCGAGTATACCAGCTAGAGCGGATGGCTATGTGGTTCTAAAATTTCTAAAGCACCTAATCAAATTTGTTCATAGATTTATTTAAGACAATATATTTCGAGCACAAGGTGTTGGCAAACCTAGAGCCGACTAAGCATGCAAATCTATGCAAGGTAATCTAGTAGGAATCGGTGTAGCATGCTAGTCATGGGGTAATACATGGTAGAAGTCAAGATATACAATCACAAACACTTGTATGAAGATAACTGTTGGGAAAACAGTAATCTCTTATACGTGGCACCTACATGGCAAAAGTTTAAGTCAATCCAAGGTCCATCATGAGCCATGCACCATCTCTCCTCCCACCTAGTCCACAATAAAGCAATGGACCACTTTCCCCTTTTACCTCTCTCTTTTCCAACCCCCAAGGGCACCCATGGTCTTTTGCCATGGGGCTCTTGCCTATATAAGGCCCCCATGGGGAATGTAAAATTCACCCCATAAATGAGAAATCTCATGGGGGAAGGCCCAGAGCTTCAAGTCTCGCACGGGGAGCTCTAGAATGACTTTGGGACACTACTGCAGAATACATCGGCACTGACGGGCGCTTAAACCCCTCCACTGACGGGTTTAGCGCCCGTCACTAAGAGGACGTCAGTGGAGGGGTCCGTCTCCACTGACGGGCTCCCGCGCTGTCAGCAGAAGTTTAACATCGCTGACGGGCAAGGTTTTCTGCCCGTCAATGGTTCTATTTTGGGGATTAAAAAAATAGAAAGCATCTGCAGCTCCCTTTCATGCCGCCGGCGCTGCGCCACGACTGGGTTCTGCAAATCCGGCATCGCTCCGAACCTGGCCAAACCATCGCCGTCATACATCAGCTACAAGAGCAAACAAGCATTGATTGCATTGTGCACACGGCACACAGATGATAGATGGATCGAAGAAAGCAGATGGAGGACTCACTGGTCGGTGAACAGCATGCCGAGGCCGAAGCTGGAGGCGCAGAGGAGCAGCATCGTCAGCACCCTCCTCTCACCGGCTGCTTTACCCACCTGAAAATTTCAACAGGAAGGAACAAATCAATTCACGGATCATGATCCCAGGGAGACGAAGTACCAAACTAGGAGTGATTTTGAACGAACTTACGGCAGCAACAGATTTATTCTCCTTGAACTCCTTGCAGAACTCGTCCCTAACGAAAACAAGATCAGACCAGCCGCTTGAAAAGCACGGAAAATAAAACAAAAAAATCGAGTAAGGAAACAGCAAGGGGATCTCACATGAAGACGAAGAAGGCGCTGGGTGCCGTCTTGGGCTTATTGGGGTCCTTGCCGGCCTTCCCCTTCCTGCCCTTGGCGTCGGCCTTGGATTTGGCCCCCTCCATGGCTGGCTGGTTCCTGCGGGGAAAACACAGACGGAGAGGTCAGATCCGCCGGAGGCCACACGAAAGCCGCCGCGAATCGGGAGAGATGGCGGTGAATAGTAGGAGGCGGCAAATAGTAGGAGGCGGCGAATCGGGAGAGACAGCGGCGATCGGGCCGCCAAAGGGCACGGCGGCGACGATGTGGGTGGAGAGGTTGAGATCGGGCCGCGGGAGGGGGGAGTATGTGGCGGTCGGGGAGGAGGTCCCACTCCACGGCGACGGAGACGGAGGAGGACATCGCCGGCGGAGAGGGAGGTCGGTCGGGAGCGCGGCCGGATCACGCGCTACCAAGGCGGGGTGCGTTGCGGAGAGAGAGAGGAGGGAGTGCGGCTGCTGTGGGAGAGTAAGAAGTTAGGGTTTGTGGCCGGCTGCTTATGTAGTTGGGCCAAAACATCACTGACGGGCCCAAATTTGGGCCTGTCAGTGATTTGCCTATAGATTCACCGACGGGCTATAATACGGGCCCGTCAGTGGTATAATACGCTCTACTGACGGGCAATGTTTTAACCCGTCAGTAATTAGTTTTCCTTCTGAATTTGGACCGTCTACTGGAATAATCACTGATGGGTACCGGTTCGCCCGTCAATGGTGATCGGTACCACTGACGGGTATGTTTTGCCCGTTAGTGAAGACTGTGCAGGAGATGTGTTTTCTGAGGTAGTGGGAAGTCCTGAATGGCCCAAGTTGCTGGCCGAGTCTCGTACGAGGCGCCTCCCTTGACATAGGAGTAGGCACCGTGCTCCACGAGATGGCCGAACCTATTTAAAAAACATTGAAGTGTTGCATATTGTCGAGTGTACGATGACCTTCTCATAAGGATGTCGTACACGGCCCATTACTATTGCACTCTAACTGTGGAGCTATCGACACCCCCTCTTCTATGTTGTTTCTACTACCACAACAGTGGCGCTGTCCGTGGGGAACCTAGCCAACATGAAAAGCTATGGCCCCATATAAGCAAACTTCCGCCGAAGCTGAGGCATCGCTCTCCCAAAGCAAAGGTGCAATGACTCGAGGTTCCAAGAAGAAAAGCGGCACCTCAGAGGCGACCAAGGATGACCACTCTGACACCGAACACATGGAGTATGTAGAAGTGATTATCCAGACCAACCCCCTCACCACCACGCTACCTGTTGTGCCGGAAGGCGAAGAACTCCTCGAAGGCATCCCTCTCGGAGCCTACCTCGATACCTCAAGGAGGCCCAACGAACTTATCATCAACTTGAGGGCGCCTGTGAATACCGAGCTCCCTGACTTCAACGCCCTCCAAGCATTGCTCAGTACCCCTCAAGCAACCGTCATGGAGGCAACCATTGCGCCATGCTTCTAGAGTCAGGTCGTGATGCCGCCTCCCCTGGCATCTCAAATGCCTCCATCCAACATCGTTAGGACGGACCATGCGGCGTCAAGAGGATTTGAGCCAGCACATGAAGGATCACCGGCATTCAACGCCGCATACTTCCTGCACTTGCCATCCATGGCGCACGCAGCTGTCATGGGTAGAGCACCGTGGTTCAACCCCTTCTGGGGGCCCTCCTGCACCGGTGCACCCCAAGGTGTGACACCACTGGCAATAAGGTCGCCACTTCCTGAAGTGCTGAGGCAAGAAGTCCATCGCCCAGAAATTGCGTCACAAGGCACCCAAAACCACCCAAGCCAGAGCATTCTCCAAGGAAGTCACACTCAAAACATACATGATGAAGGCCATAGGCGGAGCATCGCCAATCCCGGTCAAGGAAGCCAAGTGCCAAGTCGCCACGAGAAAACTCGCACCAACCAAGAAAATCAGGTGACAAAATCCGGGACAACCATTACTTCTAGGAAGCATCAACACGACCGCTCCAACTCTTCCAGGAGGTCCCGAGACCGTTCGCCAGACTCGTCCTACCAGGAGGGAAGCGACACTCGAAGCAAACAGTATCGACACCAGGAGGATAGAGGCCATAGGAAACCTTACAACACTCTGTCGAGGGAGATCCAAGAAGCCGTCTTCCCTAAAAAAAATTCAAACCACCCACATTGAAGCAATATAATGGGGACTCCAATCCCCTGTAATTCTTGGAGGTATATTCAACGGCCATTCGTGCCACCGGAGGAGGACCCATGGAGATGTGCAACCTCTTTCCCCTTGTGCTAACAAGGATGGCCCAAACTTGGTTTTTCAACCAAAGGAGAAATTCTATTAGGTCGTGGGAACGCCTCCAAGAAGTCTTCATCACGAATTTCCAAGGGAACTTCACCAAACCCCTATTTTCAAACGAGCTCTTTGCCCTCTAGCAAAAGGAAGGAGAATCCCTATGAAGTTTCTTCAAGCGGTTCTCAAAGGTCCAAAGCCAAATTGCCAATGCCCCAAGAACTACGGTGATCGATGCATGCATGCATGGTTTACTTCCTGGAGAAGTGAATAGGGCCCTCAATCGGAATCCTCCAAGAACCACCGAGGAATTATACCGCAAATTGCAGGAGTACATGCGAGGTGAAGACGGAGACACCACCAAGCTCGAACCGCCATCACATAGCCATGACGCCCCGTCAGATGGAATGACCAGGAGGTCTTTCAAAAAGAACTGCAAAAATGAGAACTACCCATGTCCGCAGGAGCAGGAGATCATGGCCATCAACAACCAAACTCGTCAACCTAGTGAGCCCGGAGGTCGAGCCCCCCGCCTCGCCAACCATGAAGGATGAACGTCTAGCCCACTCCTGGAATGAAGAAAAGCTCCTTTGTAAGTTTTACGCTTGAAACTCTCTGTAAAGGTGTCGTCTAGCCTAACGCCTCCTGAGGTTTGTATCCTCCGTCATCAGGAGAAGTGAAAAGTGTCATCCACGACCAAATGTCTCCCGAGGCTTGTATCCTCCACCATCAGGACAAGTGAAAACTGAGCAAATTGCGAGCTCCCATGAATCAGTTCTTCTTGCCTTCGCACCTAAGATGCAAGAGAAATCGCACGTCATTAGGGCCCGCCTTTCCCTTTCCTCTACACAGAAGATGTAGTTGAACCTCTTGAGTTGTTCCATCTCCTTCGCATTAGAGAAAAGAAGGGCTAACCACGCACCACTAGGGTCCGTCGTTTACCTTCCTCCGTGTCGTGAGGCCGTGAACCATGAGCCTTCGTATTGTGTTCCTCTTTTTTGAATAAGAGCGTCATCATCATAGTGTCACGGGTGAAACCCCAGAGGCCTCCTCGCTCGAATAGCATGAATGATGCATGGTGCTAAGACACCCACAAAGCCCTAAAGTAGAGCCCATTGTGGCTCTCTACGGTGGCTGACACACCCTAACCAAGGGTGTTCAGCGACTATCCAAAGAAGATCCATCTTCCTGGGCACATAGGCTCCACTGGACTAGTCATCCATGGCCCTAGGCACCAAGCCGAGTCCCATTCGCAGCGTGAAAGCCCTAAGCTCCGGCTTAGGCGACTGACATGGCTCTAACCTAGGGTGCTCGGCGACTACCAGGGAAGATCCATCTTCCCAGGTACAAGGGCTCCACTGGACTACTCATCCATAGCCCTAGGCGCCAAGCCGAGTCACACTCGCGGTGAGAAAGCCCTAAGCTCCGGCTTAGGCGGCCGATATGCTTCTGACCCAGGGTGCTCGGCAACTACCTGGGAAGATCCATCTTCCCAGTTACAAGGGCTTCACTGGACTAGTCATCCATGGCCCTAGGCGCCAAGCCGAGTCGTGCTCGCAGCGAGAAAGCCCTAAGCTCTAGCTTAGGCGGCCAACATGCCTCTGACCCAGGGTGCTCGGCGACTACCAGGGAAGATCTGTCTTCCTAGGTACAAGGGCTCCACTAGACTAGTCATCTATGGCTCTAGGCGCCAAGATGAGTCGCGCTCGCGGTGAGAAAGCCCTAAGCTCTGACTTAGGTGGCCGACATGCCTCTGTCCCATTGTGCTCAGTGACTACCAGGGAAGATCCGTCTTCCCAGGTACAAGGGCTCCACTGGACTAGTCATCCATGGCCCTAGGCGCCAAGGCTCGCGGTGAGAAAGCCCTAAGCTCTGGCTTAGGCGGTCGACATGCCTCTGACCTAGGGTGCTCAGTGACTACTAGGGAAGAACCATCTTCCCCACTAGACTACTCATCCATGGCCCTAGGCGCCAAGCTGAGTTGCACTCGCGGTGAGAAAGCCCTAAGCTCCGGCTTAAGCGGCCGACATACCTCTGACCCAGGGTGCTCGGCGACTACCAGGGAAGATCTGTCTTCCCAGGTACAAGGGCTCCACTTGACTAGTCATCTATGGCCCTAGGGGCCAAGACGAGTCGCGCTCGTGGCAAGAAAGCCCTAAGCTCTGACTTAGGCGGCCGACATGCCTTTGACCCAAGGTATTCAGTGACTACCTAGGCAAGATCTGTCTTCCTGGGTACAACGGCTTCATGACCCGTCATCATAAGTCCTAGGCTCCAGCCAAGTCATGACGAGTAGTGTACAAGGCTCCGGCCAAGTCGCAACTCCAACGACGGATGAACATGGCAAGCTCCAAGACAACTAGCACACCTTCTTGCCAAAAGCATTGAGGCATAGCATCCATTATGAGTCATGAAAAATCATGCCAGATGCGCAAAGTACTCGTTATCAGGCCCTGGCCAAGTCGCGACGAGCAAGGCTCCAGCCAAGTCACAACTCCGGCGATGGAGATACAGCAAAACCTGAGTCAACTTGCATGCCACTGCTTGGATACCATCGACGAAGTCTTCAGCAAACCAAGGGCTCCTTATCATTGCTTGGATGTCGCCGGCAAGGTCTTCGGCAAACCAAGGCCTGTTTGGTTGCCCCCAACAACGTCTTCAGCAAACCGTGGAAGTAACAAAAAGAGCCAAAAGCTCCACCAAAGGGCTAGCCACACCCTTATATGTGCCAAGAGCATCCTCAGCATGTGTGAGCCACCTAAAACAAAGCACGCCAACAAAGATCTTACAAGAAATAGCAAAACTAGACTTGGGGGCTGGGGGCTCCGACCTCCTTGAAAAAGCCCCTGGCCAGCAAGAGAACCACGGCTTGAAGGCGCACTACGCAGCCCATGCACCGTTTGGCCCATGCATGCAGGACGTCCCTACGAGCCAAGCAGCGCACGCCCTAGCGGAAGGCCAATCTGCATAGGAGTCACGAGCGGGCCGACCCACACATCGCTAGCAGCCCAAACAAGGAGCCCTTGCCTCCGTGACCCTACTCCTCGGCCTGCTATCACTAGCTGTAATGCCCATTTCATCCTACGATTAGGGTTTTGTTTTTCCTCATGCATACATGCCATCATCTCCGCACACACACCTTGTTTAAACTTAAATGTGATATGATCATATTTTATAGAATACGTACATATCTCATCCTCGGTGGCTAATTTAGCAAACAACAATCAACTTATTAGGATTAACAAACATCAACGTCAACAATAGTAGGTGGGTGAGATTAGTGCTCCTAGCTGGACCAATACACAATGATCTTTCGTCCAAAAACCCTCGGGTCTTGCTAACTCAATTGAAGATTTGGAAATCAAATTGCCGAAAAGGGCTGAATTGTAATAAATGATTAAGCAACTTACCTGTGGATGAAAAGTCACAAAAATATATAACCAGCTATAGACATGAAAGCCCTAACTGCAGGAAAAATTTTGAAATTTTTGGAGGTCTATAGGGCCTAGCTACAGTTCAACCCTAATTTAGGGCAAATTTGAAATTTGAATTCAAGCCTAGGTCAAACAGTGCCCAAATGACCTCAAATTTTTACAGCAGGTCCCATATGCTATTTTGAAGGTCCTATAAAAATTTCAACTAATTTGAAGCTATTTTGGATGCCCAAATTGATTTTACAAATTGATTCAGCCTGGAAAAAGAAAAAGAAAAGAAAAATCAAAAGGGTTGCGGGCCGAGGCCTATTGGGCCGAGACCGGCCAGCCCGCTAACCCCCCTCAAAACCCACCTTCTCCTTCTCTGGAGTTCCGCCTTCTCCTCCAGAAGCGCCCTGAGCCCCTGGGCGCCTTCTCCCTCCCCCGGTCAGGCGGGCCCACCCGTCGGGGCTCCTCCCCCACGTCGCCGCCGCCAGTACGCTGAGGTGGGCGGCGCGCCACCACCCCGTCCCGATAGCTGTCCTATTTGAGGGGCCGCTCAGACCGCATCCCTCCTCTCCCCCTTCTTCCCCGAACCCTAGCTCCTCTCCCCGTTCTTCTCCCGTGCCGAAGCTCCACCGTGTCGCTTTCGTCCTCGCGTCCAGTCAAGACTCCGGTGGGCAATTCCTCCCGCTCCGGTGAACCTCCGACTCCTCCTCCGAGCTCCCGAGCGCGCTTGTGTCCTCCCTCACCTCCCCCTCTCCTCTATTTGTTAGGTCCAAGCCCGGAAGACCTCCACCGTTTCCTTCGTCCTCGCGTCCGGTTGCAACTCCAGCGAGCTCCCCGCCGCCGTTCTGGTTCTTCCCTGGCTACATCACCTCGCTCCCGAGCATCCTCGCAACCTCCCTAACCTTCTCCGCTCTCTCTCTTCGCACATCCGAGCCCGGAGACACCTCCCCACCGGCCACCGAAGCTCCTCACCGCCGGTCACCGTCGCCAGCCTCGTCCCGACCCCCTCCGTCGCCCCCCACGCAGCGCGTCATCCTCGGGGTGAGCCCCTCCTTCCTCCGCCGCCCTCAGCCGAGCTAGCCGCGCCCCGATTCACCTCGGACCGTGTCCGGTGAAGCTCCGACGAGGACCCCGGCCACCCCAGCACCGAGAGAGAGAGAGAGTGGGTGAGAGAGAGGGAGAGTTGAGCGGGGTGACGTGGCAACCACGGATTGGTTGCCCGTGCCCCGTCAGCTGCTGACTGGGCCTCCCGTGGTCCGAGTCAGCACTGACAAGGGGCCCCGCTCGTCAGCCAGAGAAATTAGGGTTAGTGTAGCTTCTTCGGGTGGAGTTAGCAATTTCACCTTCGCAGAAATAGGAGGTTAGGGTTAGGGTTTTGGCAATTTCCGATAAAACTTCAATTTGGCGTAACTTTTGAACCGTAACTCCAAATTGAACAAATTTTACCTTTCTAGAATCCTTGAGAAATTTCCTACAATCTGGTTGAAACAAAATTTCAAAATTTGCAATTGAACTCCAGACCAAATTTGAATACGAATTAGTTCATCCCTTCCGAGCATCGTTCTTCGATAGGTCGTAACTTGAGTATTATAGCTCCAAATTGAATGGTTCTAAATGCGTTAGGCTCGTATCTCTGAGTACTTTCATAATACTAGAATTTTAGAACATGACCACACACTGAGACAAGTAATTTTCAAACTAATTCCCAACCCAAACAAGAGTTGACATGCATGCATTGTTAGGCCGATAAATTAAATCCTACAAATTTAACTTGGGAAATTTTTGTTGCGTTAGGTTCCTAACGTCCCTAAGTCACCTTTAGAATGCATATCTAGCCATGTTCATCATGCATTCATGCTGGACCTTATTGTTTCCTTTTCTCGTTTCTTTTCCGGTATCGGATGTTGCTTGAAACAGAGCCCGAAGAAGGTGACCACTCGGCTTTCACTTCAGAGCAAGATCCGGAACCCTGTGACCAAGGCAAGCAGAGCTTGTTGCACCTCTTTATTTTCATTACATATGCTTACCTATTTATGCTTGTGGTAGGATTGTTTGCTTAGACGTAATGGTCGGAATGCTGGAAACTAGCATGTTCTGAGAGGTTGTGTGTTATGTTCAGCTGTGGCTGAAACTTAATCTTGTTGCCCTATCAAATTGAACTTAATTAAGTGAGATGTGAGAGCCGAGGGTTTTGCACGATGAATACGATTGGTATTTATTGAAGTGTCAGAATGTGACCGGGTGTTTAGAAGTGTGCTTGTCGCTATACCAATCTGAGGTAACTTCATCGTGCACCTCCCTTATCACCGCGTGGACGTTAGCGGAATCGATGCTGGGATATGATTGAGGTAAGTCTCGATATCACTTGGAGCCTTGCAACCTCCAAGGGAAATGCACTCGTCATATCCAGGGTGATCGTATTGCCGGTAACGATCCGAGAGAATGAATAAATATGTGGTTTTGTTGAATTGAGGTTAAGGTTGAGTTGTGGGCTGTCCCCAATGGTTGAGGAATCACTTTTGAGTGCTATTATATTCGGTTATTGGTTTGTGTGAACTCTGGACTGCGAGTTATATCCTATGTTTTCCTTCATATCGTTAATGACATGCTAGTGTTGTTGTATCTTAACGATTTGAGCCGCATCATGTTTAATTTTTGTTGTAGTAAGCATGTGTAGGACATTTAATCAAGCACGAATAAGTCTTGCGAGTACGTTTGTACGCACCTAGGATATTCCTAGATCATTGCAGGTGAGCCAGTGGTCGAGGATTACTTCGATGATGCCTAGTTGCTCAGTTTTCTTGGTTGGCTTATGACTCATGGGAATTATTTTGGGTTTTTGGACAGCGGTTGATGCACCGCTGTGGGACTCATTTAACTTTTTCCGCTGTTGTTTAACTATTTCAGATTTGGATATGTTTCCGGTTATCACCGAATGATGTAAGCTTAATAGTTCACAATGTGGACAACTGGTAGTATTATCGTATCGTAGTGGTTCGTGTGATGATATACTTGTCCAACATATGCCCCCACCTCCCGTCTGTCATGCGTGTATGTTGAAATGGGGAGTGTGGTTCGGTGCATATGGAGGCACTTATTGTTTTACTTTGCTTCATGTAGAATGCAAAGTGAAAGTACGGTCCATTGCCAAAGTGAGTCATACGCGTGAGGCGTATGTGTTTGGAATCGTGATCCCCCAATCAGGCCGTGGTGAGTCATATGCATTGCGTCGTATGCATGTCGCACGGGGCGGGGGTGGGCCCATAGACCATCACAGGTAGCGGCTATGGTCACCGTCTTCACTTGTTGTGAATCCCTTGAATCAGATTAAAATACTAGGTCCCTCACACTAGCGGAGTGGCGGCCTAGGCGCAACACACGCCAACCCGGTCTCCTTCTCTCGATAGGCCGACCTGACAGGCCACGACTCAGATAATAGCCGACCCATATCTCATAATAGGAAATGGGCTTAGCATGCAATCTTCCGGTCTGTTTCAAACCCCGGCCTACCTCCTGCACAAAGCCCCTATGCACTGTCAAGACCCCTCGGCCGCACTTCCAAGCTCCAGTAGGCTGACCTGCACCACGCTCTAGTGCTCCCGTGCCCCGACTAGCTCATCAGCGCAAGATCGGGGCATGCTCATCACCGCACTATGCCACGCCATGCGCACTGTCTGCCTGCACCACCCCACGCATGCACTAACCATGCCACACGATAGATGCACTCTACCGTGCCAAATGCATGCACTCGCATCACCCCGTTCTAAGCCGCACACGTGCCCATGCTGCCCTACGCACACAACCTCACCGTGCCGCGTGGCAGGTGTTCTCCGCCATACCAAAACATGCGCCCATATTATCCGCTCTGAGACACATGCATGACCGTGCCATGTCACGTGCGCCACTGACAGACGTGCACCAGTCTGCAGCACAACAAGCATCATGTGGAGAGAGATAAAAGGAGGAAGCCACTCACCAAGGCAAGGAAAGGGGATCGCGTGCTCCCGAGGATCATCGGGGTGGATCTGCAGGCAGCGCGAGCAATGTCGCTCAAACCGCCGGCCGGCTAGAATGCCCTGGCCCCAGCACGCCTCGACCACGTGCACAGAGCTCCTGTCGCTCCTCACCGGTACCTAACCACACCACCACCTCTCGTCACTGCCGAGCGGGTCTTCGGCAATCGAGAGGGCTGTGGGAATGGCACAAACTCCACCAAGCATCCTCCGCCATCAATTTATAGGCACAACCGGTGTCTCCGTGTCCATGTAGGGCTCATGGATGAAGGCCATGCGACTGCATGGCTCGCATCCTCCGTCTTCCACTTTTTCCGCAAGCCGACGAACTTGCCGAAAGTAAAGGCATTATGAGTTGAGAAAGAGAGAACCCTAACACTTAACCCTTTTAGCCGAAGACGAAACACCCAGGACATCCGATCCGCCCAAGTACATCAACAGGAGCCATTAGATCCTCATAACCCGAGCGGGCCAAATCTCGGCCCAAGCCGTGGCATAGGAGGCCAGGCCTACCATGCGACACACAATGGGTTGTTCCTTAGGCCTACCTCACACAACCCATAAAGCCCGTAAGGGAGGTCATCCATAGGGAAACGGCTCGGCGTGTGAAGGCTAAAGCTTAAGGAAGCCATAGAAGAACTAGAAGAAGATGAATATTCGTCAACATCGGGAAATTGACCCGCAGCCACTACCGTGACTACAGCTAAAGGGGGCTCCTATTGGGGAAACAGCAATCTCTCCTATGTGGCATCTACATGGCAAAATTTTAAGTCAATCCAAGGTCAAAGCAAGTCAACAATTTAAAGATGGAGGAGGTGCATGAGGGGGCTTGGTCCATCATGAGCCATGCACCATCCCTCCTCCCACCTAGTCCACAATAAAGCAATGGACCACTCTTCCCCTTTTACCCCTCTCTTTTCCAACCCCCAAGGGCACCCATGGTCTTTTGTCATGGGGCTCTTGCCTATATAAGCCACCCCATGGGGGGAAGTAAAATTCACCCCATAAATGAGAAATCTCATGGGCGGAGGCCTAGAGCTCCAAGTCTCGCACGGGGAGCTCTAGGAGCGACTTTACGAAGTCCCGAACGGCCCAAGTCGCTAGCCGAGTCTCATACGAGGCGCCTCCCTTTGACATAGGAGTAGGCGTCATGCTCTACAAGATGGCCGAACCTATTTAAAAAACATCGAAGTGTCGCATATTGTCGAGTGTACGACGACCTTCTCGTAAGGCCATCGTACACGGCCCACTACTATCGCACTCTAACTATCGAGCTATCGACACCCCCTCTTCTGTGTTGTTTCTACTCTCGGAGAACAAATGAACGACCAATCTAGCAATTCTAAAAAGATCGATCAATCAAGGCAATAGCATAAGTAACAAGATTGATCAATTAAATAATAGCAATTAATTGTAGCACAAGTAAAATTGCAAGTAAGGTGTAAAGGAAGGAAACCGACTAATTGACGTGGTTGACACGCTATTTTGTGCACAATGTTCAGAATACTTAAGGATATCCTATATCTTTATTGAAGAATCCAAATGTATAAATGGCCGGGAAGTATACAAATCGCTTTGCCCTCTTTCACTTGTGATAGTCTTTCTCCTCACAGATAGGTGGACCCTGAACCTTTGCAAACACTTGGGCCTCCTTACCATCTCGTTTGAGAGGTCACCAGCAACCTTGCCTTTGTCAGCTAGGAGACGCTAATCTACAAAAGTAACAAACCATGGGCACTCACGTTGAGATGATCTGATTGCCTTCATATGCTCAACTAAGATTAGTAGCCGTTCCTCTCAAGAACTCCTGCCTTCTCTCAAGAATTCAAGCCCTCTCAAGGATTCTCACAAGAAACTAAAGTTTGGTTGATCACTCAATCTTTCAGTGTTAGGAGTTAGGTTGGTCTAGTTTTGGCTCATGGATTAGAATAGAATTGTAGAGCTCAAGCTATGACTTACAAATTTCTAACAACCAACCTTTTTAGCAAAGGAAGGTGAGGGAGTATATATAGGCCTCTCATAAAAACTAGATGTTACACCTTCAATATTCGTATTCGAGTTGGTTCCCAGGCATTCCCATAATATTTCTGGATACTCCAAACGTCCATCCCATGGTCACATTTTTTAACAGATTACACAGATTGGATACTCGAACATCTTTTCGGACATTCTGACTGACACTAGACTTATGACTGGTAGGATATTTCTAGTGAGGTAATTTGGTCATTCGGCTTTTCTCTCATCCCTATGGGAGTTCTTTTTTCACTTCACATCCAGAATACTCTAGTATTTATGGTAGAAGCTATGGTTGGACACAAATAGTGCATAGATAGATTTGGATGTTCCGTCCATACAATCGAAGATTCTAAAAATTTTGTCCTTAATGATGTGCTGCAAGTGCATAGGGTTAGTTGTAGCAATTTTTCACTGGAATTATTAAGACTAGTTTTATATCGAACCTGTCAAGAAGCTATGGCAAATGGTGTTTTTTCTTTATCACACTTATGGAGTCACATGTCACAAGTGTTATCTTGAAAATTAATTATAAATTAACCTACAAAAGATTCAGCAGAATATAGAAGAATAATACTTTTGAATACTTCTAAGACTAAGAAATAATAAATATTGTAATAAAAATATGAAACGTTAAAGATAGATTATGCAAAATAGGGAGAGTTAGGCGATAGAGACTTTGGCTCATGGCGTCTGCTAGAAATGCTTTATAACAAAGGTAGTGCGAATATACTCATCCTTCTTAGAATTTGGTAGGGGGGTCACCCATATGTAGCCATGCTCTTCCTATTCTGAGCTTGCATGACTCTATTGTTCTCCTCCTATTAACCTCATATAGAATGTTCGGCACGATATTTAAGATCAATAGATTGGATCAATGTCTTGTCTATTGTGGCTTCCCGTTTCTCTCATGTTACGATAGCTTGTCATTGATACCTACACCTGTCACCTATAGGTCGTAAATTTACTATGCAACACGTACTTACTCTTGTAGGTCGCTTCAAGATCTTGATGTCTAGGCTCTTAAACTAGACAACACATATTAATTTTACCGAGAGCAATTAACCTCATGCTAAGCACTCAAAGTTATCACACATAATTAAAAAAAACTTAAAGCAATTCTACCATGTATCAGTCACCTACGTCTCTCCCGCCTAAGGAAAATAACTTATAAATGAGAGGGGAAATACAAACAAAATGCATGATAAGTGAATAACAAAAGATCCTTAAATCACCAACGAGTAGTAGTGGCAACAAGAGGTATGATTGAATAGTTCACAAAATCCTTGAAAAAAAGATGATGAGAAATTATTAGTCTATCAATCTCTAATCTCTCATCTATGGTGGAACTCTCCCTCACAGTGTAGATCTCCAACGTGGTGGTACGGTAGTCGATCATCTTCTTCATGAGGAGGGCCTTCAAAAATTGATCTCCAATACCCTATGTCTTCTCTGTGTAGCAGCCTCTCTCTCAAAATGGATCTGCCCCTTTATAAATGTTGCTCGATTTGGTAAGGGGGTAGCAGCGCCGTAGGATATGACCCAGTGGTATGGGCGAGCTGGTCCATACCGCAAGTCATCTCGCATTCTGGTGTGGATTTAAGCACCACTCAAAAAGGGAAGTTGCTCAAAATCCCCCCTTCTGCATGATTCTGGTCTTGGAACTTTGCATGTATCCTACAAAAATGTCCAACAACCAAGATGCTCCAATAATAACAATTAATTATCAATAAAAGCATAATTATTTAGTCAATTCTAATGTGAATAGTGCTAAAACTCAGAGGAAATATTGATGCATTTTGGATGCATCACCTGCTGGACTTTGTTCAAACAGACTTTTTCTCAGGCACACAGAGCAATTTGACACCTGGCATATTTCTGATGGATCAGCTCGGACTGACAGAAATTTTGGCTACACCAAAAGTTGTCTAGAACCTAATATATAATAATGAATCACTTTCGAACATTCCAATCATTAGCTTGGATACTTCGAAGGTACTCTATAAAGCACTATAGGTTTCTAACTGTAATCTGAATACTTACTTTTATGTCAGACACCCAGGAATTCTTTCTAAGGCTCATCTCAGATGCATTGATTCTCTTAACTCAGAGACTAGTTAAGTATATGATTTGATATGGGTTTAACAAAGATTTAACTCAGGCTTTAATAAGACTTTAGCTTAGCCTAATCTTAAGGTTCTCTCATCCTAGCTTAGGAGTTCTCTCAAATAATTCAATCATGATCTTAATTGTGCACTTTGGCAATTCAGAATATTCCTTGTTACTAGGCATGATCCCTTTTAATAGCCAAAAGACTAACCAATAGTGTCATGATTATTCAATAATCTTCATTATGCCTTCTTATGCCATAATCATGTGTCTCACAGGGATCATTCACCTTTAACTCCTCTCAAGTATCATTATGGGACTTTTACCTTTCTCACACTTAGATAAACACACTAGTCCCAAGGATTGGGATGTTATCAATCACCAAAACCACTAAGGGTCTTAGATGCACCTTCAATAACAAAATCAAGTCTATTTGTTGAGCTCGCTGATGCACCTTTAGGAAAAACTCAAGTCTAGCTATCTACCACCTAGGACTTTGCCAGTTTAACCGAGGAGCATATAGAAGAGTCAAGAGGAAGAACACTTGACAAGATGGGCTTAGCTTGCTAGATTGCGAGACGAGATAGGCCGATGATCCAGCATTTAGAGTAGCCACATCCTAATAACCACATAGTATATGAGTTGGGCAAGTAACAATCCCTACGTGCAACGGATGTCTCATCTTCATTCCCCTGTAGCGAGCAGTATAGCGAGCAGTGAGCAATATAGTGTTTATTTTTAACCTTCTATAGAGAACTGATGTAAGTTTCTTGATGTGGGTTCTGGTGGATAATGAGAGCCAATGAGGCGGACGATAATATTTCTTGGCTCAAGTAATCTTATATGAGGATCCCTATTTTAGATTTTGTTCCCATCTTCCTAAAATCCTTAGTTCAGTGATCGGGTTTAAACTAGCTTAACACTAATTTCCCCGTACCATCCTTCCTAGTTGGGCCACCCAACTAGGCCAAGCACGTGCGCGTCAGTGCGAGATCGTGCACGCCATTCACACCTCGCTGCCCTCCCACGCGCGAGGCCCCGTGGTAGCTGCGTCGAGAGCATCTCAACGCTCCACGAGACATGCGCTTTACATTTGCCAGCCTGTACACCCACCCCCTCCCCTCACGCCGCTATACTTCTTCTTCTCCCCTGTCTTCTTCCTCAAGTGACGTGCACAAAAAAAGTAGATCTGATTTCTCCCAATCCTCAGGAGAACAATCCTGAGATCAATATAAAAAGAGAGGTAGATCCTTTTAAACAACCAAGTAAGCCCTATCCCCCCCACCCAATATTTTTTCTAATAAACTACATAAATCATCATTGACCCACTAGAAAAAAGAAACTGATATCACATAAAGGATTTGATGACAATTTGAACACATTAACAAAGATTTTAGGTGTATGTCACAAAAAACAGTACAAGAAAACACACATAAAGAGGCATATATAGTATTGTTCTATAGACTTCATAAAGATATGTACAACGTTACAAAAACCTTCAAAATTGCCACCACCCACCAAAGAGAATGTGAACTAAAATTCACCACCACCTCACCCTTGTACAGGAAAACACACATAAAGAGGCATAGATAGTCTTGTTCTATAGACTTCATAAAGATATGTACAACGTTACAAAAATCTTCAAAATTGCCACCACCCACCAAAGAGAATGTGAACTAAAATTCACCACCACCTCACCCTTGCCACTCACCCCCCGGAAAAAAGAAGGACACAAGTTACTTCAGAATGTCAGCTGCACCTAATTTTGAGGTAATAACAGAGATGAATATAACCTGATGACTGATAACACATGTTTGTTTCAATAAATCCAGGTGGTGAAAATGCATCAACCATCCCAACCCTGTCAACAACAGCTTGTTCACCCTGACCAATCTTATCCAGGTATGAATTCCACACCATCCTTCCCCAAAAATTTCACTCCAATTGTTATCCAATTTTATATACTATGTTACCATGTTAGAATATACCAACTTACCATGTTACTATCTAACAATTATCTACCCCCTACATTGCTAGTGGACACGACTCAGCAGCCTGCAGCAGTAAGTGCTACTCATCAGGATACCAATTTTGAAGCAACACACATAGCTGCCATGGTGGTGCATGGTCCAGTAAACTCCAACTTGCTTGCCACCACAGAGCATACTTTGGATGGCTCCAGTGAACACACACATCTCGCTCTTGATGACAATGAAAACGATGGTATTGCTAAAGTTATATCCAGCCTGCAGCAGCTATTTAAGTTGATGAGGTTTGACACGTTGGAGGATGTAGAGAAACACTACAAGGAGTATGCCAGACGCAAGGGTTTCGGGGTAAGTTATGACTACAGGAGGAAATCTAAAGTTCATGGAGAAATTTCCAGGGCTTGGCTAGTATGCTACAGAGATGGCAAAAAATGCAAAACACAAGGAGGACACGCAAAACCCCAAGCCGGTCATGAAGCAGCGGAGGAGAAGCACTATCGTTAGGACAGATTGCACCGCACGGATTATTGTGAAACACCAGGATACTGGTTGGGTGGTGACTGAGTTCAACAATGACCACAATCATCCCCTCATGCCAAATGATGAATTCAACACATACCAAATGATGAGAGAGCGTTCATCAAGATGCTTCATGCATGCAACTTGGAGACAAGCCGTCAACTGCAGATACTATCAGAACTACATGGTTGTCTTAACAATGTTCCATACACAGTGAAAAATGTTGCCAACTATAGAGCACCCCTCCGTCTTGAGCACCGCCTCACGGACATGCAAGACACAATAACATACTCTGGAAAGATGAGAACTGAGGACAAGGAGTTCTACTACAAATTTTAGCTAGATGATGGTGACAGGCTACATAATCTATATTGGATTGATGGTGCAGCAAGAGGAGCATATAAATTATTCAATGACTGTGTATCGTTCGACACCACGACATGAATAATATCTACAAGATGCCATGTGCCTCGTTTATTGGAATAAAGAGCCATGGGCAATCAATACAATTTGGATGTGGGTTCTTGAGGAATGAGCTCATAACAAGCTTTGTGTGGCTATTTGAGACATTTCTCGAAGCAATGGGGGGTCTACCACCAGCCAACATAATTGCAGACCAGGACTTTGCAATGAGAAATGGAATAGACCAGGTGTTTCCAGCTGCAAGACACAGAAATTGCCGCTGGCACATAATGATAAAAGGGACTAAAAAACTTGGCTCTTTCTTGGGTCGTAAGCCACAACTACACGCAAATTTTGAAGACTACCTAGACAATAGTCTGTCCGCAGAGGAATTTGATCAGCAATGGAACAACATGATACAGAAGCATGGGGTCGGAGGCAATGAGGAGCTAGCCAATCTTTTCAACAAGAGAAGCTGGTGGGTGCCCGCCTACTCCTGCCTACTTCACACACAACTTCTACTGATGTGCACGGGGATGCCCGATCTTCCGTCAGGAAGGGATAATCACGATTGTGGAGAACTCGACGTTGACGATCCGGCTTCTAATCAGAACTGATCCGAACCCTGCGATCGCTACACCACGGCTCCGTTGGTTATCAACCACGCGCGCACGTGGTTGACCTCGCCATAAAGGCTTATCCCTGCATGCGAATCGAGAACACAAGCAAGAACACAGTAGAAGCAATCTCACAAACGAGATGATTGTTTGATTACTCGAAGTGGGGTTCTACAAACTGATGAAATCAGCGAGACTGCGATGGCAGAATAATTCTAAGCAAAACCCACCCTAAACAATGACGGCTAAAGAGTATTTATACCTAGGGTTTCTGAGAGTATCACCCTAAACCTGGGCTTAAAACCCGAAACGAAAACAAGGCCTGAAGTGGCCCAAAACGGTGTCGCAGCACCTGACAACTTATTCTGATAATTCCAATGTCTCTGTAATTATTCATGACGTGGCATTAGATCTATTGGAAAGGTGTTGTTGTTATCTTTCCAACGCATATAAGAACTCTTCAATCGGACTCCGTATGAGAAAGTTATGCCCCATTTATGTAGGTGTTGTCTGCTGAAAACCGAACCGAATTCGGAGTTGAAGTGGAGTCCGACTTGACTTGGGTGGCGCCTCATCCTCTTGTGGCTAGTCCAGTGGTACTTCTCCCATGTTCCTAAAAATCAAAATATCACCATTAAGTAGCATCCCATCCTTAGCCACATAATTATGGATAGCAAGAAACGAACGCACCTCATGATTAAGTCGTCGGGCACGGGAACGGGGTGATTGGTCCTTGGATGATAGCGTGGGAGATGTCCTCATCATCCTCCCCCTCTTGAATTGGAGTCGTCCTCGACTCACACTCATCTTCTTCTCCCAAGTAAGGCTTCAAATCTGAAACGTTAAAAGTGGGACTAACCCCAAAACCTGCAGGCAACTCAAGCTTGTATGCATTATCGTTAATCTTCCTAACTATCTTAAAAGGACCATCAGCTCGAGGCATCAATTGGGATTTTCTTAGTTCTGGAAATCTATCCTTCCTCAAGTGTAACCAAACAAGATTGCCTGGTTCAAAGGATAAATGGCGCCTACCCTGACTACCAGCAAGTTTATACTTTTCGGTCATCTTTTCAATGTTCTCTTTAGTTGTTGCATGGATTTTCAGAATAAAATCAGCACGTGTTTTAGCATCCAAATGCACATGTTCAAAAGTAGGCAATGGCAAAAGATCAATGGGTGCACGTGGATTAAACCCATACACTACCTGAAAAGGGCTCACCTTGGTGGTAGAATGTACCGATCGATTATATGCAAACTCCACATGAGGTAAACAGTCTTCCCACATCTTTAAATTTGTCTTCAAAACAGCCCGCAACATTGTGGATAAGGTACGATTAACAACCTCCGTTTGTCCATCGGTTTGTGGGTGGCATGTAGTAGAAAATAGCAACTTAGTCCCCAACTTGCTCCATAAGCTTCTCCAAAAGTGGCTCAAGAACTTCACATCTCGATCGGAAACAATGGTGTTGGGAATTCCATGTAGGCGAATGATTTCCCTAAAAAATAAATCAGCAATATTGGTAGCATCATCGCTCTTATGACAGGGTATAAAATGTGCCATTTTAGAAAATCGATCCACCACCACAAATATACTATCCCTCCCGTGCTTTGTCCTAGGTAATCCTAAGACAAAATCCATCGATATATCCTCCCAAGGAACACTAGGAATAGGAAGGGGCATATAAAGACCATAGGGGTTTAAGCGTGACTTAGCTTTGTTGCATGTAGTGCAGCGTGAAACATAGCGCTCGACATCCCTCCGCATCTTTGGCCAAAAGAAGTGTGTGGGCAGCACGTCTTCTGTTTTCTTCACTCCAAAGTGTCCCATCAAACCACAAAAGGTGAATGGAGCTAGCTGGAATGCATAGCTTGTTAGCACGATATAATAATCCTTCATTCAACACATACTTATTCCATGTTCGACTCTTTTATTGTCTCTAGGCCAAAAATTTTATGATCAAGTTGAGATAACATAGTAAATCGCCTAGATAAAGCATCAGCAATGACATTGTCTTTACCCCGTTTGTGCTTAATAATATATGGGAATGACTCTATAAACTCGACCCATTTTGCATGTCGTTTATTTAATTTTGCTTGGCTTCTAATATGTTTCAAGGATTCATGATCAGAATGAATGACAAACTGCTTAGGCCAAAGATAATGTTGCCAAGTTTCTAACACCCGAACTAAAGCATATAACTCTTTATCATAAGTAGAGTAGTTCAAAGTTGGCACATTCAATTTCTCACTAAAATAAGCAACGGGTTTACCTTCTTGTAGCAGCACTCCTCCTATCCCAATACCACTGGCATCACATTCAAGCTCCAAAAGTCTTACCAAAATCGGGGAGTTGGAGTAGAGGGGCATGTGTAAGCTTCTCCTTAAGCATGTTAAAAGCTTGTTCTTATGCTGGACCCCAGTGGAAGGAAACTCCCTTCTTTGTTAACTCGTTCAATGGGGCAGCGATGGTGCTGAAATTCTTCACAAACCGCCGGTATAATCCTGCAAGTCCATGAAAGCTTCTCACCTGTGTGACAGTTTGAGGGGTTGGCAGCTCTTGATGGCTTCAATTTTTGCTTCATCCACCTCAATACCCTGTGGAGTGACAACATAGCCAAGAAAAGAGACACGGTCCGTGCAAAAGGCACACTTCTCAAGATTACCAAACAAACGTGCATCCCTCAATGCATTAAAAACAGCACGCAAATGGTTCAAGTATTCATCATTAGACTTGCTATATATCAAGATATCATCAAAGTAGACCACCACAAATTTTCCAATAAATACTCTTAAAACTTCATTCATGACACGCATGAAAGTGCTAGGTGCATTAGTTAATCCAAAAGGCATGACTAACCACTCATATAAACCGAACTTAGTTTTTAAAAGCTGTTTTCCATTCATCCCCCAATTTCATTCTAATTTGGTGGTACCACTACGCAAGTCGATCTTTGTGAAAATGATAGAACCACTCAACTCATCAAGCATGTCATCTAACCTAGGAATAGGATGACGATACCTTATCGTAATGTTGTTAATGGCTCTACAATCAACACACATACGCCAACTACCATCTTTCTTAGGAACTAAAAGAACAGGAACAGCACATGGGCTAAGGCTCTCACACACATACCCACGGTCCAGAAGGTCTTGGACTTGGCGCTGAATTTCTTGAGTCTCCTCCGGATTTGTTCTATATGCAGCACGGTTTGGCAATGTTGCTCCTGGGATTAAGTCGATTGATGCTCAATACCTCGAATAGGTGGCAGCCCCGGGGTATCTCCGCTGGAAACACATCTTTATACTCCTGCAAAAGGTTAGTGACAGCAGGAGGCAAAGAACTAGAAGTATCATCAAATGAAAACAATGCTTCCTTGCATATCAAAGCATAGAAAGGAGAATCAAGCTCATTAATATCAATAAGATCAGATTTGGTAGCAAGCATAACACCCTCCTTCAATTTAATTCCCTCAGACTTAGAGCTAGTTACTTTCTTCTCTTTCTTAGTTGGGAAAACGGTGTTAGCAACTTGCTGATTTTCAAATTGCAGTGCACTCTTTTCAGATTGCAGTGCACTCTCCTTCTTGCTATTTTCAGCACCCTCTTTCTCACATTGCATAATTTCAGTGGGTGTCATAGGAAGTAAAGTAATTTTCTTTCCCTTATGCATAAATGTGTATTTATTACTTCGACCATGATGGGTGGCATCGGTGTCAAATTCCCATGGACGTCCTAATAAAAGTGAGCATGCTTGCATAGGTACCACATCGAAATCAGCAAAGTCATGGTATGTACCAATGAAAAAGTGCACTCTCGCAGATTGTGTTACCTTAACCTTACTGCTATTGTTGAACCACTGAATATGGTATGGATGAGGATGTGGACGTGTGGTCAGCCAAGTTTGTTGACCAAGTCTGAGCTCAACAAGTTATTGTAGCTTCCTCCATCAATTATGACGCGAACGCGGCGATCCTTGACAATGAGGTACATTTGGAACAAGTTATGTCGTTGTAGTGTCTCCGCTTGTTCCACTTGAGTGCTCAACACGCGTTGTACAATTAAGGCCTGATATTTCTCTGTGGCGGCCATGCCTAGAATCTCCTCGCCATCACTTCCCGTCTCATCGTCACCTGCATGGTTAGCCCCAATGACAGAATCATCCTCAACATCAGTAGCACTAACATACCCACCGTCCTCTGTAGCAAGGAATGTCCGTCGCGGGCTTGGACAATCCCTCATAAAGTGGCCCTTCCCTTTGCAGTTATGGCAGATAGTCCCGAGGGAGCGGCCCGTGGAAGCAACCGATGAAGAGCTCTTTACCGGGGGAGCGGCCCGTGGAAGCAACCGATGAAGAGCTCTTTACTCTTCTCCTCTGGTGCTTGTGATGATGCCGGTGCTGCTGAACACGCCCTAGACATGTAGGGGGCAGCAGACCGTGCAGGAGGAGGTGGAGCTGACTTGACCGTTCTAGGCATCGATCTTGTGTCGCCGAAGTTGCTATTTGGCTTTTGCTGCCTTCCCTGCAATTCTTTTTCTGCCAACATAGCAAGCTGGAACAATCTATTGAGAGAGTTATAATCTTTATAGTCAACTATGTCTTGTATCTCACGCCTTAATCCCCCAAAGAATCTTGCCATTTTATCCTCGTCATACTCAACTATTTCACAACGCAACATGCCTATTTGTAGCTCTTGGTAGTACTCCTCAACAGATCTATTTCCTTGGTTTAAGCATTGCAATTTTTGTGCATTCACGTTTATAGGTGGGAGGAACAAATCTACTACGCATAGCTCTCTTTAACCTAGGCCATGTATCCGGTGGTAAACCAGCTTTTACTAATTCATTCCACCAAATGATAGCAAAATCAGTGAACTCACTAGTGGCTTGTCTAACTCTATGAATTTCTGGAACTAGATGGGAATTGAATTTTTGTTCGACTGTCATCTCCCAATCCAAATAAACTTCAGCATCATAGGAACCAGAAAAGATGGTATACTGAACTTAACATTAGCATAATAATCATCATGTGCACGTCTAGGATGAGGATTTGTGTCATTACCTCCCCTACCTTGTCGACGTGGCTGTCGTCATTCTTGATGTGCCGCGTGAGGAGCGGGGCGACCTCCAGCTGGAAGTCCTGCTCTGGCGGCAGCTCGGTCATACTCATCCTCATCTTGGTCAGTGTCATCCACCTCGAAATCCTCCGATTCAGCTCTATCGGAAGGTGGCTGCTTCTCTAGGTTATCTATCTTGGTGATGAGGTGGCGATACTCCTCTCTATCCTCTTTAATCGATGCTCATTATCTTGGTTGCTCTTGCTAATATTTGCATTGATATCTCGCAGCATCGTTTGAAGCTCTAATTTAGAAACACATTCATCTCCATCATCTTGATGTGCCGCTGGTGATCCTGTCATGGTTAGTGAAAACAAGGAACAAACAAATGTATAAAGCTCCTACGAACTACTAGGATGTGGAGTCGCTCTCACTTAAGCGTCTAACCACTCTCTTGCAAAGTTCTTACCAATGTAGCAGGTGGTACAACCGGTGGCTTGTTTGTGATACCGTTGAAGACGTGAGTGTAGCGATTGCCGGGTTGAAACTGTACTGATCAGAAGAGAGTGGAGCTTGGAAGGTCAATTTGGTAGCAAGGATTCGCAAAGTTCGACAACAGTTAGTAAAGCTAAATAATAATTCAAGGTACTTGTCTCAGTTGCTGGCCCAAACGTGTTCCTAGAAACGAGTATAAGCACAGAAGTATACCAAAGTACCAAACAGCACCGAAAGTGTTTTTTCCTTCTTTTTTCTCCTTTTTTTCTTCTTTTCTTTTCACAAAACTGCTCTTTTTTTTCTTTTTTTTCACAAAACTGCTCAAAAAAACAGGCGAAAGGGAAAAACAGACTACCTGGGATTAAAACTTCCAGAACTCTATTTTCGAAGGCGAATTTGGCCTCGAAAATTTTGTCGAAACAACTTTTCGTTCCGGTCGTTTTGACGGGTGGTAGAGCTCAGACGGAGTTCATATGAGAAAGTTATGGCTGTTTTACCGAGGCACTACGGAATCGACTCTGACTAGGGTTCAGAGTTGTATTCGGATATCTCAAACCCTAAGTAACGGCTTGTGACTAAGAACACAAGTCTAAACCAGCAACCTGAGATCGACTATGAATCAAAACTCAGCAATACGACACTGTGACGAAATTGCAACGGCTCGGAGCTCTCGGACAGTGAAGGTGACATGCCCTAGAGGACTACAAATTTTTTTTGGGGCTATATCTGGAGTTTTGGGACGATGGCAAAACTAATTGGATACAATGATACCTGACGGGCAACCGAAGCTCTGATACCACTTGATGTGCACGGGGGTGTCCGATCTTCCGTCAGGAAGGGATAATCACGATTGTGGAGAACTCGACGTTGACGATCCGACTTCCAATCAGAACTGATCTGAACCCTGCGATCGCTACACCACGGCTCCGTTGGTTATCAACCACGCGCGCACGCGGTTGACCTCGCCAAGAAGGCTTATCCCTGCATGCGAATCGAGAACACAAGCAAGAACACAGTAGAAGCAATCTCACAAATGAGTTGATTGTTTGATTACTCGAAGTGGGGTTCTACAAACTGATGAAATCAGCGAGACTGCGATGGCAGAATAACTCTAAGCAAAACCCACCCTAACAATGACGGCTAAAGAGTATTTATACCTAGGGTTTCTGAGAGTATCACCCTAAACCTGGGCTTAAAACCCGGAACGAAAACAAGGCCCGAAGTGGCCCAAAACGGTGTCGCAGCACCTGACAAATTATTCTGATAATTCTAATGTCTCTGTAATTATTCATGGGAGATTGGTCCTTGGATGATAGTGTGGGAGATGTTCCTCATCATCTACCCCTTCCTCCAGTCCACCCAACGCAGTGAGGGGTTCAATCTATCCTTAAGAAGTATGTTGTCGGACTCCAGATTCCGTAACAGAGAGTCTTAAGAGAAATCACTCACTAAGTCGAAACATCAACTCCGACTTCAACTCACGGGCGTCAAATCCGAGTGGAGTGGAGTGATATGGCTTTCGAATAGCCCAAGATGTCAACCCCAAAGCTTACTCCAGCAACTTAATGCACAGAGCAGTAGGGTGATATGGTCTCCTCACTCTTTCCCACTGAGCCGGAACATCAACCCCGACCTCGTCCCGGCAAATCAATGCGCGGCTGGAGTAGGGTGATATAGTTCCCAACCTCTCAGTGGAGAGTCACTTCACAGGAGTGATTAAACTTAATAACTCTATGTTAAAGACTCTAAAATCCTACATCATGCACTTCAAACATACACGCATTGTACACGATACAGGGGGGAACAAACCAGTATCATAACAGAGACTCTACGACCGAAACTGCAATAATACTAGTTGTTCGGAAACTTAACAACATATACATAACAAAAGTTATTACACAGCAGAAACTTGAGTTGGCTGAGAAGCCTAAGGGTAGGGCCAAAAGCGGCGGCAGAACAAACCAAGCTGCCGAACCCAGGGCAGGACCACTGGCCCGGGATCACCAGCGACTAGTCGATGTCAGCGTCGATCTCAACGTAAAAACCATCCGCTGCGGGAGTGGTTTCCTCTGCACGAGAATATTATCAACGAAAGCAAGGTGAGTACAAAATGTACTCCGCAAGACTTACAGGGGAAATTAATAATAGATGCATCAGGTATCAAGAAGGGGCTATTTGTGGACTATTTTGCAGAAGGCTAATTTGTTCTTTTGAGAATACCTGTAATTAGATTGAAATCTGCCTACTGGAATACTTTGCAAACGAGATGAGCTAATCCTCTGCACGAGAATATTATCAACGAATGCAAGGTGAGTACAAAATGTACTCCGCAAGACTTACAGGGGAAAATTAATAATAGATGCATCAGGTATCAAGAGGGGGCTATTTGTGGACTATTTGGCAGAAGCTAATTTGTTCTTTGAAATACCTGTAATTAGATTGAAATCCGCCTACTGGAATACTTTGCAAACGAGATGAGCTGAAACTGCATAGTAAAAACTAAAGCAGACCATCGAACCCGCAAAACCCTCGATCCTTCTCGACCACCAGGGAGGAAACGATCGCTAAACCACATCCTTAGAGTTGGCAAGTTTTAGATTAGGGTTATAGTTGTCTAATTCGACGTAGGTAATCACCAAGCTGTCCATAACCGCGGACACAGCTATTCGAATAGTTTAAACCCTGCAGGGGTGTACATCTTACCTACACGTATCAATCGACTCCTAATGCCATCGACGATTTACACACTTTCACGAGGTGTGCTGGCGGAGGGTGATTGAACACGACCTTTATAATGTTTTCGACTTAGGCATGAGCGCACCTAATAGGCTAATCCGCGAACGACAGTTCGGCCGATACTTCGACGCGGTCCCATAGTTGTGTCAGGTGATACATCCCGGTCCCGGACCGTGTGTAACCCTCATCCTATATTGTTGCACCACACCACCTTCTTTTTCACGCACCCAATGCACGAAAAACGGCGAAACTATGCGGCTAATCACTGAGTCTAGACAAATTATTCGGTCGGGGGTGACCCATTATACACCCGTGTAGTAGTACGCAAAATCTTGGTCAATATACGCCGGGAACCGGTCCTTGTGGATGAACGAGACAACCCCCCATGCTCCGAGCATGGCCTCTCGTCTAAGCCCGATGATATTAGTCAGATTATTAAATAGTTCCCGGTGAACACCCACCTGTCCTCTAACCCATCCACGAGCATTGTGTTTTGTCTGCCATCCCAGGAATTATGACTTTTACACCTCTAAGCAGGTCTAAGCATCATTAGCTATATAAACAATATTAACACAACAAGTAATTACTCTAATTAGGTGGGAGGGTCGGTGGTGTTGATTGAGCGACAAAGTAAGCATTCATGCAGGGAATTAGGGCTAATCCTTAGCATAAAATATCAATTGAACGCATGCAATACGACTTTGAAAAACAAATAGTAATTCGAAAGTACTGGGATATCCGCAAGATGTTCAAAGGGCTGCTTGCCTTGCAGTTCAGCGACTAGGTCCTGTTCCTGCTCAAGATGGTACTCGCCGAGATCATCCGTCCTATCGGAAAGAGCAACAACAACGAACGAAACAGACAACATAATGAATACCACGGCGAAGACATCAGCATGATATGAAATGTATGCCATGACCCTAGATGCAAAATACGACTAATGCAGGTGGAATCAGGTTAATCGGAGTTTGACGCTCGAATTATCGCGATCGAATTTCTTCGGCTAATCGGGGAATCCTAATTTGAGTTTTTAGACATTTCCATTCTTTTCTAGCATGCAAACTAGGTAACAATGATATTTGAGTAGCTCTCATTTTTCTAAACATTTTGATATATATTTGCATTTTCTGATAAAGTACGAATTTTCTATGAATTTTACAAGATTTAATCCCTTCGTGTATTTTTTCTCAGTAAAGAAATAAATATTTAAACCTAAATACTTTTATTACTCAGGTCTGAGCTAGCCACAAGGGATGACAGTGGGCCCCCTTGGTCAATTTGGGTCCAAAATTGACCAAGTCTATGACAAGGGGGACCCACATGTCCATATGCATTTCCTTTCTTTTATATTTTTCTTAAATTTGCTGAGTGGGACCCATGTGTCATGAGACAGCTGAAATTAGCTCATTAAATACATTGGTGAACCATTATTAATCGTAATTAAGCTATCTGATTAGTACTAAATAGCAATCATCAGCGTTAAATGACGCATTAATTACAGATAAAATTAATACACTAATCGCTGTGCCCTAACCAACGAATCACGGGCATTAATGCCCTTCCCGCTCGGTCGGCCGGCCGGCGGTTGGATCGGGATGCCCGGGGCAGAGAGGAAGGGGCGGCGGCGCAGCTCACCGGGGAGGGCGACGCGACGAGGGCACGGGGCGGCGGAGCTCGGAGGAGCGACGGCGACGGCGAGGTTCGGCGGTGGCCGGGGCGAGGCAGCACGGCGAGCTCGGCGTCAGGTTCCGGCGGTAGGAGGGGGCGCAGAGCTCGAGCGGCGGCCGGGGAAGCTCGGTAGCCGGGGCGGGGCTGGGCCGAGGCGGCTCGGGATGGGGGCGGAGCTCGGCGATGGGGCGGAGGTCCGAGGAGGCGAGGCTTGGGACCCGGGGACGGAGACGCGTGGCCGAGGCGACGGGGAGACGAAGCGGGCTCGGCCAGCGGCGGAGGAGAACGGCGAGGCGGAGGTGAAGCCGGGAGGAGCGACGGCGAGAAATGGGGCAGCCGGAGCTCGGTTAGACGGAGAGAGGCGGCGGCGGGAGAAAATGGAGAGGGGCGCGGAGGAAATGGGGAAGAAGAGGGGGGGACCGGCCGAGAGAGGAGCTTTTAAGGGAAGGGGAGGGAGGTGGGCGACCGAGGCGAGGTGGCGAGCGGGGCAGGGGGCGCACGCCACGCGGCGGGAGAGAGCAGCGGCGCCGGGGTGAGAAAGGAGAGAGAGGGAAGAAGAAGAGAGAGGGGGTGCAGGGCAGGCCGAGGGGCCGTGCGGGGAGAAGTGGGCCGGGGAAGGCCCACGCGGCGGGGAGAAAACAGGCCAGGAGGAGGCCCGTCCGGGGGGGTTTAGAAATAGGTTTTTCTTTTATTTCTTCAATTGATGTCTGTTCTTTTTCCCTTTGAATTGTGTTTTACAAATTTCAAACCAGGTTAAATTCAAATCTATTTTGCAATCCAACAAGAATTTGCTGATTCCGTTTGTTCCTTTTGAATTGGTTTCACAAGTTCAAATTGGTTTGCAAATCAGACCAACTCCAAATCCTTTCTCTCATGCGAGTCAATTTCAAATGCAAATTCTAATTGAGCCATGCCATGCCATGATGCACAAACCAAAAGGAAATGAAAACGGGGATGTTACATATGTGAACCCCCAAAAACTCCATATATGAATTTGTGCAACAATACGCCGCAATACAAGAGAAAAATTATGAGAGCCGAGAGCAAACAAGAGGCCGATACAGCCATCATTGTGCCTGGCACGTGGTGCAGCCACCCTATTGAAGTTCAAATGGTGAAGGTTTACACCAGGAACATTACTATAGATTTCAGGCAGAAATGCATTCAAGCATGTCATATAATTGCCAACAAATAGGTGACAACATGTATTTGGTGATTTCTATAGTAGGTTTGTTCCACAGTATGGTACAAGAACCTACCGAGTTGCTGTAGATGTTCAAAACATGGTGTATGTTGCGAATGCTGCAAATTTGAAAGGGATGGCATATTTTGCTGCCACATTCTGAAAGTAAGTGAAAGGTTACCAGCTACACTATTCTTATTTACCAAGGGTTTGCAACAGGGCTACCAGGAACACAAATTGCACTCACCATATTTTTTTGCTGCATTGCAGGTGATGGTACAGTGGACGTAACTGAGATGTCGCAAGCATATGTGCTAAAAAGGTGGAGATGAGATGCGGAGGAGGCATTATTGACCCAGAAGTTCAATCAAATTTCCAACAACACAAAATGCCCGAGGAATCTAGGAGGAGAATGAGGTTAGCACTTATGTGTAGTGAATTCACAAAGCTAGTGAGGGAGGCATGTGCCTTAGAAGATGACATACGAATAGCAACTTCACACATGAAAGCAGTGAAGAACGAGCTCGCCACACTAAAAAGGAGTCACCAAAGGTAGAGCAAGAATTTCTACTGTTGTTCCTACTGCTACTACTGCAAGTATGCCTGCTCCTGCTGCTCCTGATGCAACCACACCTCCTGCAGCTCCTGCCTCAAGTTCAGGGGCTTCACATGCATCTAACATAGGGATGGTCAGGGACCCCCGAGCTCAAACACAAAAGGGCGAAAGAAGAGGAAAGCATATAAACACCCACTAGACATTGTTGTGAAGGAGAAAAGGACATGTAGGCTATGTGGTTCAATAGAAGATGACGCATGCACATGCTCACAAAGGACAACATCTACACCTAGAAATACAATGTGACCCTAGAAACATTGGCCATTTCATCATATTTAAATTTTCCATGTAATACTTGCACATGTAAATATATATGGTTGAACTATCCAAAAATAAAATATAAGCTGGCTTACCACCTAAAAATGTGTGGGTTACCATGATATACAAGCTGTCTTACCACTTAAAAATATATGGGTTGCCATGATATACAGGCTGAATTACCACTTAAAATGCATAAAGTTATTGGAAAATATAGTTGGCAAGATGTCGATCCAATGCATTCATCAGAAAATAACAATTTTCAAGAAAAAACAAACTGAGGATGTGTGGCGCGAGGGGGATATACCTTATCGCATGTTGTTGTCAAGGTGCTCTCTCCACTGTTTAAACTAATTGGTGTGGAGATGATAACCAGTTATACACCATCACCTTCTTCAGCTTTACGATCTGTTGTGGGCGGACATTAGGGACATGTTGTCCATCCAAAAGTTCAATAAACTTTAGCATAAAATACCCACAATCCGTCCTATAGCCACACGCGGATGGAACAAAAAAGGAAAAGAAAAGATGGTCAAATAAAAAATTCAACATCACAACTAAAACATATAGAGACATCGGGAAACAAAAAGATAGAAAAATAAGAAAGCACAGCGAATGCTCAAGCTTGTACTCTTCGATTTGCACCCTGGACTTTTCATAGTAGATCTGCCATGCTGCCGTGATTTTCCTCATGACTTCAGTATTGTGAGCCATAAGTTCATCGTCAGATGCACCACGTAGCGATTCAAGCACCTTGGACCTTTGTGCTACCAGGTTAAGGCACACCAAATACCAATGAGATGGGTCCAGCGCTCCCGTCCCAAGTTTTTGTAAGAATGGAAGCATGATCTGGTACCGAAAAGTGAATAAAAATAAAAAAACAACACAACACATGGTTAGCAAACAAAACAGTATACCAAAAAAATGTTTATTGGGTGGAAGAAAAATGGGACATTCAATTCATGAAAATATTTGCAGAGTATAATTACCAAGATTTTCTAACAGTGGCTAAAAAGTATGATGCCTGTACTTACCAAATAAATCAAAATGGCAAAATAGAAAAGATTTGGAGCACGAATCATGTAAAGTTGATTGTCTAAAAAGTTCAAGTATAGTTGAAGGACAGTCAAACATATGGTTTGCTGGCTATAAGCTACAAACTTACTAGTTCGTGGCAGCTAAGCACAAAATCCTCGCATCTTTCAAATTCCAATGCAATAAATTTCAAATTCCAATGCAATAAATCTCTTATGTAGAAGTCCTTCAAGCAAGAACTTTGCGACCAAATACGAAAAAAACAGTCTTGTTTTCTACCTAGTGATGTTCTTTGATATAATAAACTCTAATCTCCACAACATTATTGGATAGTCAGCCAATTGCTCGATGCATACCCACGTGGGAGGGTACTAAATAATTTTCATTTTGGTGGTACACAAAAAAATGATAGATAACATCAGCTAACAACAAAAAGAAAAGCCAACTCCTTGAAAAAAATTCTACCACATAGAAAGAGAAAAATGAAAATATATGAGCAAGTGAGTGTGAGTATACTTCTTGATCCTTGACCCCCTTTTATTCTTAGCACTGAGCTTAACTTTTTTGTATACATCTTCTTGTTCATCAGTAACATGCACCTAGAAGATTGATCAAAGAGTTGCAGAATATAGTTATCAGGTGTCTGGCTAAGCTTTCCAAGTAGATTGCATGTACTTTCTAAGGAAAAGCAAAAAAGCAAAAAAAAGAAAAAAATCCATCAATAACACCAACCTCAGAACCGTCAAATGGGGAGAGCTTGAATTCGGATGCTTTCTTTACTCTGCATTTGTGAGGCTATGGCTTCGACTTTGTGCTTTTGACAGCAGTTGACCCCAGCTGGTATGGCATAGCGCAAGTGGCAGCATCCCCTTCACATTTTTCTTTGCTTTTTTCTCCATTTGACTGAGTGCCAAAGTTGTTTCTTCATCAATCTCATCAACCTCCGCAGAAAAATATGTGATAGCAGGTCAATGCTTGCCGCTGAGGGCATGCTATTTGGTTTAGCCAGTTATACATAAAAACAACATCAAGATAACAATTTGGAAAATGCAAGCACATAAAAAAACATAATACATAAAAATTACACTATCAAGTTCTAAGGTTCCTAGTTATCACATCTTCACCCATGGTTACCGGACATACTATTCAAAGAAAATAGAAAATCATCAACTAATAGAGGAAATAATAGAGAAAAAAATCCTTAAGAGGATGCCCATGCTAGTGGTATCACATCTCTCGCTGGTATGTGACCCCTAGGTTCAGCAACATTGGGTGATGGCAGCACTATTACAACCCGTCCCTGGTTCCCGCTGGGTGGTGTAGGTGTCAAACCAAGGGAGAATGGCAATGGTGTGAACATCCCAGGACGATTGTCTCTTGAACCGCTTGAACATACTGTTGCACTTCCGATACCAGCTCCCACATCTGCAGTGACCATAGGAGATATCACAATGGCAGTGCTGACATCAGCACCTTTTGCATGTTCTCTAGCATCCTCATCAATATGCACATCTGGTGATCTACTTTTAGTTAACAAGGATCCCCTTGCTTCTTTCTGACCAACGTCCAACTTCCTGAAACAAGTTCTTTAATTTCTGTTGGTGCATTGATTGACCTTATACCACATTCCACTGCCATGTTCAGCCTCGACAAATAGATCGAGTCAATGACCTCTTTAGCCATTGCTGATAACTTAACTGGGCAACCCTGGTAACTAGAATGAGAAGTGTCTGCATTCACCTTAGGTGACAAGACAATTGCATTGCTCGCACTACCACCCTCATCCACAACTCCTTCCATGACATCGGCATTCATTGTCGACGACAACACCATAGCCCTGCTTATGCTACCACCTTCGTGCATAGCTCCTTCACAAACATCAGCGTCTACCATGTGTGACAGGACAATGGCCTTACTAGCAGTGACACCTCGCTACCAACTCCGTCGGTGTCTGTAATTCCTACACTGCTGGCTTTTTCCCCTGCCACATCTCTGATCGCCATGGGTGTAGTGATTTCAATAGATTTAGATGCACTCCCAAGCCCAACTACAGCTTGTAGCCCCGCAAGCTGGGGTGACCTCCTTGTCGATTGTCTTCTAACTGAGCCATGAAGAGGCGATGTGAACATTTTTCCTATTACATTACACAAGATAGCATAAATACAGGTATGAGTTATAACATGCTTAAACAACAAACAAGAATACATTCAACTCACCAAATATATAACTACTACAGTTTACCAACAAAAAATAATATAGTTGCCAACATTACATACAGCATTAACCAAAATATTGTGCTAGAAGTACCACGTAGAACCTAGATGGAGTTGTACTGCTTCTCTAGGTTTCAGATGATGAATACTTTGCCACAGATTTGTTATTGGAGTTGAATGTTAGGTTGCAAGAATTCAACGTTTACTTTTGAAATGTGTATATTGGATGTTCTGGTATTCTGATTAGAACTTCTGATATATTTCAGAAGATCTGATCTCGACCATGTTTTTTAGCACTCTGGAAAAATCAGAGGTTCCGATTTAATGATCGGAAATTCCGATGTGTTTCGGTGTTTCGGAAGTTCCGAGTTTGAATTCGGAGGTTCAGACATTCATTTCCGGAAGCTCCGAGGTTTTCCGGAAGCTCCGAGGTCTGTGCGAACCGGATGGTCAAATGTGTTTCGGAAGTTCTGAGTTTGAATTCGGAGGCTCTGAGTTCAGGTTCTGGACTCGGTGTTTGTGAGTGCCCGGTGGATTTCCAGATTGTATGTGAGGAGTAAAAATTGAAGTCGGAGGCTCCGACTTTCAATTCCGGAGGGACCAAGTTCAGCGTCTAGACTTGGTTTTCAGATCATGTATGGGAGAATCGGAGGTTCTGTTCTAGGAACCAGATGCTCCGATTGTGAAAAATTTGACCACGAGTTTTTCTAGTAAATTAGAGTTTGGTCAATTTGTCTCTAAAAAATTGATGGAATTGATTTCTTGACTAACTTGGGTCAAGTTGAAAACTTGTGCTCGCAACCGGTTTACTTGTCTACTAGTGTGCAGGGTAAATGAGCGCGACGGTGGTTCGGTCACGAGGATCGGCATGACGCCTGGAAGGCGGAGATGCGATCAAGTTGGTGGGGATGACATCAGGCGGCTCAAGACGGAGCCTTAGCGGACAAGGCAAAGGTGGAGACAAGATATGAGGACCAAGTTGGTGCGAGGGTACTTTTGTAAAAGTGCAAACACCACCGAAGCAAAATCAAAGACATCGCGATGGCGGCCAATGATGCGGTTTAGGATTAGGCTTGCGGTGGTAAGGAGGTTTGAGGGTGGATAGGTGGCTTAGACACTTTGGGATGCGTGCTAAGAGCCCTATGCCTTAAGGTGGGCTTTGAGGCCCAAGTGGAGAGGGGTATGCCCCTTCCATTATAAATAGGAGATGGTGGGTTTGTAAAACCCTAACTTTTGGACAATTCTTTGTAAGAGCTGCTCAAGAGAGCTTTGGCTTAAGTTAAGAGGCTTTTAAAACATCAAGAAAATCAACACAAGAAGAGTTCCAAGAAGAGAGTATGTTTTCTTGAGTTTCTCTCTCTTGCTTTAGATTTTCGATCTCTTGCCTCTGTCTTTTTGACATTTCTTGGATATGGCAAGCTAGTAATGTAAGATCATGTTCATGTTAATTCCATCCTAGCATACCCGAAGAATCTCTCATTCCCATCTTGATTTCAGATCTATATTGGAGGAAAGACAAGTTCTTGGGGTCTTCAATTTTGATTCTCTTTGTGGTTTCAATCTTGTCTTTTGGGGCTAGGAATATGTTGCTAGGATATATGAGATGATTTTGTGTTAATTCCTTATCAACATACCTCACAAGGTTCTAGGAATCAAGGATTTGATTTTCGCTCATCTTATTAGCTAGGGCTGATTTTTGAAGTTAGAAAATAGCAGATAGTAAATTGGCCTTTTCTCTTAGCACAGACAAGCTTTTGACATGATTCCAATTGGAATAGCTTCATAAGTCTCATGTCTACCACTGTACAAAATTTTGTTTAATTCCGTTGGGTAGATCAAAATCTGCGAATGTTTTTCCAAGCGATAGTCTACTGGTTTTGTCAATATCAGAAGCTCCGACTTCCTCTCTCCGGAAGTCGGAAGTTACGATTTTTTCAGAGAGTTCAAAATAGGGTCACTTCGAAACTTCCAGTAAGGTCGGAACTTCCAATATTTCTACTCCGGAATTTCCGATCTCCAATGCTTATTGTTGATCACATCCTCCCCTATGCTCACTGTTGATCACATCTTCCTCCCCCAACCCCCACGGCTCCAAAGCAAAAACAGGGTATCCGAACAAACGAATCTACACATTGACAGAAAAACATCACACCTCATCATCTCTAAAAAATCACGGCTCTCACATCTTTGGAATTGCGAAATCCCCACACGAACCAAAAACCCCCAAAAAAAATGGGAACCCTAAATCTACCCCACTCCTCGCAACAACAACCAAAATCCGCTTGCATCACTTCAAAATCTCCACCTGGCGGCAAATCCCACAGGAATTCGCCACAAAAAACACAGGCATCACCACCCCCACCCCCACCTCCTCCGATGACGTTGTTGGCTCCGATGAACAACATGCATGTGCTATTTGCTCCCCCCCCCTCCAGCGAGCCTACAACGAGCGATGAGCGCCACCACCCAACCCCATCACCAAACCCCCACCTAGAACCCCTTCGCACCTCCGACCGAAAGCCCCATCAGAAAATCAACCTCGACCTCATCTCCCCTGCCACCTTGTCCCTCACACAAAACGCCTCTAACTAGCAAATGAAATGCAAAATCAAGGCAGCGGAGAGCAAAAAATGACACCGTTCACTCCGGCGAACCGGCGACGCACGATTGCTGATGACGTGGTCGAGATGTAGAACTCAACTCTCTCCACTGCATGTGGTGACCAAATACTGGAACAGGCGATGAACTCGATGAAAGAGAGAGGGAGTGAGAACCACTTCTAGAAGTTAGGACGACGCGGTTCCTAAATTTGAACAGTTTGCCCTAATGGCATTGACATGTGGGCCATCTGTCGCACACGGACAAAATAATCGCCAGCTAGACATGCGCGCACCTCTACCCGCCTGTAACAGATCGGTCTCAGTTGCAAGCCAATTTAGTTGAGCATCTCTGGCAACGTTTTTGGGGGGACTACTTATATGTAATTCCAATGTAATCTCTATTTGTTCACCATGTATGCACTCATTCCAATAATGTAATCAATGTCTTATATCCTGCATTTACCTATTGAATTGCATAGTCCATGACTTACCACACAACATCAATACTTCGTGCAATATAGAAATTCAAAACACGATATTCCTTAACAAAAGTTCACAATAGAATAGTCCTTAACAAAAGTTCACAATAGAATAGTACTTATCAAAGTTCATACAACATAATAATAGAAAGACATAATAAGAGTCAACCAGACCCGTTGCAACGTCTAGCGATGATCTCACTCTGCAGGGAGATGTATTACTGCTTTAGCGGACTAGCCATCTCAGTAGTGTCAATCTTCATATTTTTTTCTTCATCGACCATTCTCTTCAACTCTAACTCCTACCTCTTTAGTTGCAGCCTCTCTTTTTCAGTCGCAATCCTTTCCTGCTCCAGTGCATACACTTGTCCGTACCACTCATCCTTCTTCTGATCTCTGACCCCATCCGCCTCTCTCTTCCTAGACAAATATTGTCCAATGCATCCATGTAAATATTTTCTCCTTCATCTGAGCTGCTAGAACCTTTACCTCATCTCAAGCTATCTTTCACTGCTTTCTTTCCAATGGGCCTCTTCAAGGAGTCATCTTCTTGAGTTGGAGCCTCTCCTTGACTATCCAAACCACCTACATAGCTATTGGCAGGACTAGATGTAGCAGGAGCAGAGCTTGAGCTCACCTTCTGCTTCTTTTGTGACAACTTCACTGTCCACTTTGGATGGTGCCATAAGACATTCTAGCAGTGCAAAAACTGAAATGATTTCACTTGTAAAGTGCACATGCTTGAAGAATCTACAAAATTGAATTTATTGAATTGACAACATGAGTGCAGAGTCATATATTACAAGCAAAGTAGTGACATAAGAACTAACCTTATCTTTTTCTATGACCTCGCTTTGCCTTCTTCTCTCAATCCGATCATGACAACCACACATGTTCTTGACTTGTTACCAATGGTGCAATAGTGAATTTTGGGTGCGGTCTGACTCAAAGTCTTTATTCTCATGAAATTAAGAGTGAATTCTCTTCCAATATGTATCACGAGATTGTTCGTTACCTTGTTGACGATGTATAGTATAATATCTCGTATATGAAGAAGTATCCGTATACGATTCCCTGGGTTACCGAGTACAATACGTGTCTAGTAAGGATCCTAGGAGATAAGGTAGCCCTCCGTAAGGAGGAAGGACATCCCTTAAACTAGGAAGTCAATTCCGACGATTAAGGAAGCCAGAGTTCTACTCGGGCATAAGTCCAGGTCCGGTACGACTCGAGGAGCCCCCTATAAAAGGATCAGCACTCCTATAGGGGAGAAGGAGGAGAAAGTTAGATCCAACAGGCCTTAGAAGGAAGAGAGATCTCAGCGATTCCCATGAGAAGACCCGCCGGCTCGAAGGAGTCGAGACCAACGGAACTAGTCGTTGTAGTCTCTGATTAGGCCTAGGATAGCCACTGACATATACATCCCTTGTCAAGACATTCTCTGATCAATATATACGAACATGACGTAGGGTTATTATCCTGAGGGAGGCCCGAACCTGCATAAAAAGGACGTTTTCCTTGCCGTCAGATCTCTTGGCCTTGTGCCCTAGAGGTCCCTACCCCCAAGTATCACCATTCCACGAATACCATAAGATCGGCGGTTTACTGATCATTAACAGATGGCGCCAACTGTAGGGACCTCCTCGGCTCAAGCCATCAAGGAAGCATCAGAGTCGGCAAGATGTGCAATTAGCCGCAATCAGTCCTCGTCGACGACTGCACGTCCCTCCCCGGTTCGACCCGAGGAGGAAGAAGCAGGCTCGGCGGGAGATACGATTGCCTTCACGCAACGCACTGAGTACTCGGACCAGGGCTTCTACGACAACTTTGGCCCGATGGAGCCTTACCCGGTGACTGACCGCGTAGATTTTGGAGAATACGCCACTGACGAGTACTCGGATTGCAAAGTCGATCACTTCAGAACTGAGTGCGCTAAGGCCTTCGAGGGAACGTTGGTATTACATGACGATTCCCAGGCAGGAGCGACCAGCCCAAGACCGGGGCGGTCGCCCGCAACATCTGATCGACCAGTCGATCAAGATTCCAATCACAGCATCCCTCCCTACGGGAGGGACACGATGGAGTGACAGTACACCCCATCCAATCTAGACCTTCGAATGGTTCTCGCAATCCAGGACGATCAGGAAGATCCCGAAGACCAAGATCAGGAAGGGGGCTCACAACGTCAGAGTCTGATGGCTACTCCCCTTGGGAACGAGAATAGGCTTACAGCAGCACACAGAACCCCTCAAGGGACGGGTGAGTACGTGTCCCGAACTGCTCGAAGAATCGCCGAGGTGCGCAATCTGCTGTTACGACCACCAACAGAAGATCTGACGATACCCGATGGAGCACAATGGCTATGACGGCTGGGGGCTGAACTACAGCAGGCCCAAGACCAAGCTGAATCTTCTCGACTCCAGTCAGGGACACATAGCTCCACCTGAGAGAAAACCCCTCTCTGACCAAGGGAATCGGACAGAGAAGGACGACATCCCAGAAACCAGTCTCGCCGGGACAGATCGCACGTCGATCTCCGCGATAGGATCAACAATCGCCGATCCCAAAGGCGTCAGCGAGAGCAGACTCCTCCCCGGAGAGACCATCAGCACCGCGCTAATAATAGGGGATGATCCTCGACCCCAATTAGCGGCGAGAATTCGCCTTATCAGAGGACTTTCAACGGATGCCAAGCGCTATCCCAAGAACTCCGACATATGCGCTGGCCATCCCGCTTCAAGCCCGGGCCCTCGAATCGTCCGATGGCACCACGAATCCTATGGAGTTCCTGCAGATCTACACTACTACAATCGAGGCCGCGGGTGGGAACGAGAAGGTCATGGCCAACTACCTCCCGACTGCCCTTAGAGGAGCGGCCAGGACCTGGTTGACAAACCTACCCCCGGGAACGATCCACTCCTGGGGACAGCTTTGCGACATGCTCCTCGCCAACTTCCAAGATACTTTCATACGTCCTGGTCGGGTCAACGACCTATTCCTAGTCGTCCAACGACCAGACGAGACCCTCCGAGAGTTCACCAAGTGGATTAGTGCTGTTCGCAACACTATTTCCGAGGTAACAGACTTGAATGTTATTCGCACCTTCGTGCGGATGCACGATCACATTCGACCAAATCGACTGCCCCGAGAACCGTGTTCGACCAGGACGATACCCAATTGTTGTCAAACCAACAATCAACAACTACCGAGTGGTCCGGGTGCTAATAGACGTGGGGAGCTCCCTGAACATCCTATTCACCAACGCCCTCGATGCCATGCAAGTACCACGGTCGTCCGTCCAGACTGTAACATAGACGTTTCACGGTATCATCCCAGGCTCATCGGCTACGCTGATCGGGCAAGTCACCCTCCTGGTTACCTTTAGCCGCCGGAGAACTTTCAAACAGAGAAGATCCTGTTCGACGTAGTCGACTTCGAGACGGCATACAATGCCATTCTAGGGCGCCCAACCCTGGTCAAATTCATGGTAGCAACACACTATGCTTATCAATGTATGAAGATGCCTGGCCCAAAGGGCGTCCTCACAATAAAGAGCTCCCCCAAGAAGCATTACTCTGCGACAAGCGCAGCCTCGACCTCGCAGAAAAGCATCAACTCTCAGGCAGAGAAACAGACTCTGACGCCATCACAAGCGCACCCACATCTTCAAGACCTCCCCCGCAACTACGAGTGACAAAATCGGATAAAACCCCCTCCAAGTCAGAGGACAAGTCCTACGACTAATTTAGGACCAGAGAAAAAAGGGCCTTCCCCTCAACAGGACAATAGCTCCACAGGAGAAGCCGCCCGATCTAGGTCGCTCTAGTTAGCAGTAAGGAGATAGTTGAGTCCCCGCAGAGAGTTTCGAGTCCAAGCACCTTTGGTAAGATCGCATAGTCACCACCCTTTCGATCGCCAGTCTATCCCAGATTGCCCCAGCCCCAGCCTCAAGTCGTCATGCTACGAACAAGCTGATGATAAGACGCTCTGGGCGCCGTCGCCCAGCAACATGCACTCGACAAGTTTCTACAGCAGGTCACGACAAGAGCACGGGAGTCTCTGGAGCAACCCACAACAACTCGAGAGGGAGGGATGACGTTTCTTAAATAGTTCTAGCAGTTTCCTTTTCTTACAATAGTTTGTAAACGATACCCCAGTCAAGTCACAGTTTTATAAAGACTTCCTAGTTCAATAATTATTTTTCAGACTGTCTATTCGAGAAACTTCTTGAAGAAGACAGTCGGGGGCTAGATAAGTATGTGGCACCAGAAACTGGCTTACGCATAAACGTAACGAACGACTCGACCAGCACAAAAGGAAAGGGTTCCATGCCGCAGCCATCAGGGACACAAGGAAGACCCCTTAACGCGTCTGCAGGTGACAGGGGAAGCCACTAAGCTCCCCGGTTTCGTAGCAAAGTTCCCTGACCTCGAGTAAAGGAAGAAGAGAAGGTGCGAATATGACTAAGCTAACAGAACCCATCTGCATATCCATATCCTCGACTACTTTGGACAGAAGGCATCACGGATAGAGTGTAATGATGTCGCCAACAGGGCAAGTATAGAGCTTAACTAACTCGCATCCAAGATCCCGTCGACAAGGGAACACGAGTTGTCGCTACGGCCACGATAGACTGTACGAAGACCCCTTATCGAGTTTACTGATGATGAGGGCCACTAAGCCCCCCATCCAACTAAATCTAAGGCCTGATCAATCGCAGTCGGCGGCGTACAGCACAACTCGCGAGACTAAGTCAGGGAAGGGGACGTGAAGTTCGATTAAGTCTACGAAAACCCTCGCGTCCGACAAGCATTCACAGAGTGGAATAACCAAGTTTTTAGAAAACAAAAACACACAGTTTAAGTGCGCAAATTACTAATCAATGTTTGAGTACATAAGTTATTCAGATAGACCAGGTGCCTGAACCCTATCCGCGAAGGCATCCGCAGCACCCTGCACAACACCAAAAAGACCGTCTACCTCGTCCTCGGGCAGGTCGGCCTCGAGGGCCGTCAAGGACAGCTCCGGGTGCCGGCACTTAAGAAGGGCTAGGTCGAAGGCCAAGGCGTCCTTCGTATCCTGCTTGAGCTCATCGTCAAGGAGCTTCTCGATGACAGGCTTTAGCTGGGAGACGGACACCACCAGCTCCACCAGCCGGATAGCCCGCGGAGGACGGGGGAAGACGGTGACCCTGACCTCTACGAGCGCTATCTCGAGCGTACAAAGGGCATGGTTGAGGTCCTCCTCCAACTTCCTCGCATAGGCTCGGCTCTGGCTTAGCGAAGACTCCGCCTCAGAGAGGCGGACCTTCACATCCCGAAGCTCGGCCTCGGACTCTGCAAGGCGCTTCTTTAGCTCCTCGTTCTCCGCTCGGTGTGCCTCCAGCTCGGCCTTCGCCTTCTGGAGTGGAAGAAGCCGAGGAAGGATGTGCTGTCGAAATGACAAGGTGCGCGAATACCGCCAGCATTAGGACCGAGTTTAGGTTGAGATGTATCAACTCGATCTCGTAGAACTGGAGCACCAGGAGAAAGAAATGAGAAGGTGGGAATTGGAATCAACACCTGAAGAAATCCACGAAGACGACGGTCCAAGTCGTGTTTAGACTCGGAACCGTCTCCTTCGCAGCCTCCAGATATGGTACGAACACCTCTGGGAGGATGACCTCCTCCGCCTCGAGCTTCTTGACGGTAGCGGAGTCCATCACCAAAGTCTCAAACTCGGGGATGGCGACGATCGGATCCCCCGAAGGATCCCCCACCGACTTCTTATGATCGGGGGACTTCTTCGTTCCGCCTTTCTTCCCCATTGCCGCAGACGATGATCGGCGAAGGCAAGACGAACGATGAAAGCAGGAGCACAAGGAAGAAAATGGGGATGCTGGGAGACAGGAAGCAATGTGGGCAAAACCCCAATTCCCAGTCTCTTAAAAGATTCAAGTTTCGCCTGACCGGAGTGTGATTAACGACACGATCTATTCCATCGCATTTAATGCGGACAGTTGCTTTTCCCGCATGAGAGACGTTGTGCGTGGAAAAAAGAGGTCTGACAGACCCACGACCCCGACAAGCGCGTTGCGTTATGGGTAACGTCAGCCAAACAGTAGCACAGAAAAAGGAAAGATTCTTCATCACCACGCGAAATTTCCACCACGATGGTTCGGTCTCCCAAAAATGTACCAGGCGAACGCATGTCCGTGATCGATGGATCAAATTAAAACAAGAGAAAAGCTTTCTGGGTAAGTTAAAACTCGAAAAATTCCCTGGAGAACTCGGAGATTTACTCCGACCAGGATGGCATGAATACCCAGTAGAGATTAGTTCCTACTCGGGAATCTTATTGATAAAGTAGTCGGTTTCGCCTACTCAAAGATGTTTCCCGACAAGGGCAGATTTCCTACAGAACAGTCATGACTTTACTTCACGTACTGATGGGGGGCTTGACGATGTATAGTACAGTATCTCGTATATGAAGAAGTATCCGTATACAATTCCCTGGGTTACCGGAGTATAATACGTGTCTGGTAAGGAACCCAGGAGATAAGGTAGCCCTCCGTAAAGGAGGAAGGACATCCCTTAAAATAGGAAGTCAATCCCGACGGTTAAGGAAGCCAGAGTTCTACTCGGGCATAAGTCCAGGTCTGGTACGACTCGAGGAGCCCCCTATAAAAGGATCAACACTCCTATAGGGGAGAGGGAGGAGAAAGTTAGATCCAACAGGCCTTAGAAGGAAGAGAGATCTCAGCGATTCCCACGAGAAGACCCGCCACCTCGAAGGAGTCGAGACCAGCGGAACTAGTCGTCGTAGTCTCTGATTAGGCCTAGGATAGCCACTGACATATAGATCCCTTGTCAAGACATTCTCTGATCAATATATATGAACAGGACGTAGGGTTATTATCCTGAGGAAGGCCCGAACCTGTATAAAAAGGGCATTTTCCTTGCCATCAGATCTCTTGGCCTTTGCCCTAGAGATCCCTACCCCCCAAGTATCACCGTTCCACGAATACCGCAAGATCGGTGATTTACCGATCGTCGACACTTGTGCTGCATCCAAAATAATATTCAACTAAGCCGAAACTAGCACGATGTCCTCCTTCTCATTGAAGTTCTTAAATCTCTTGCTACTTGGTTTATTGGAGGGAAGGACCTGCTCAAGTGGGCACTGTTGCTTCTCAAAAGGGCTACATTATTGGTTCTCTTCCCAATTGGCCCCATCATTTTCCCCACTCAACAAGTTTATGTAAAATGATTCCATAATCCCTCTTCTATGAATATGAACTGTAAGAAAGTTAAAACATCACATAGCTAGAACGAGTCATGGATAAATCATAGCACTCCCAAGCATAGAACATCAGTACATTACATTAAAATTCATACAACACATAGTTCTTCAAATACTACATTAAAGTCTTAATTAGATAGAGCAACAAGTATATCAACTATAGAACAACCAAAATATTATTCTGTACTCATACAAATTATCATAACCACTAGTCAGTTAAAGACTCTCCTCCTCAAGATACTCCCAATCTTGGCGTCTGCCATGTAATCTGACTCGTAGTTGATAGGTCAAAGATCATTAGGTTCTATACAGTTCCCGTTCTCTTCAACCCAATGATCCCAATGATCTACCTATTGTTCTCCGAGCAACTCGCTTGAATGAACGAAAACCTGATTAAGGTATACTGCATGATTTTCTATTTGAAGCAGCACAATGTTCATATTAGTACCACAAGCACAAAACGCAAGAGTCAAATTATCATCCACTAATTTCTTAATGTCACAAGCTATACCCTCTATTTGTTTTATTGTCCATGACCATCCTGGAAGCTCTCTATTCAGATCCTTGTCCACGCCGTTTGGATCAAAAATCTGAGAATAGCTATATTAGAAACGGCTTAAATAAATTCCTGCAAAGGTCTCGTAGACAAGCAATGCATACACCATATCCATGAAAACAAAGTTATACCTTTTACAAAGGTCTAGTACACAAGCAAAGTTCATTCTCGATATGTGCTGCCAATGTTTTACACAAGCAATGTTTTACAAAGGTCTAGTACACAAGCAATGTTTTACAAAGGTCTATTGTTTTGCATGTCTACTACAAATGATAGATTGATATCTGCTGCCAATTTGAGAGCTGTGAATTCATATACATGAATAATTTCCAGAATACAACATATTCAATTGGAATTCATTCAAATCTCTATAAGTACTGCATGAGATTAGCTATCTTTACTTCATGTTCCTCACGGCAGTGCATGCATAAGTAAACCCTGAAATTGGAGGATGGCTCGGCCTCGTACATGTTTTGATGGGTATGACTTACACAATGACAAAGCAAGTTGATGCTACATTAAATTTGAGCCGAAGGGCAAGCATAGTTTTTCTTCTCTAATTGAAGCTGAAGAGCAGAAGTATGGTTGCTAGAACATAGTATTTTTCTGTTGCAAAACACGAACAACACACACACAAAAATCAGACTTTACCAACATCTAGCAAATGAACAGCCTGACAGAAGCAAGATCCTAAATTTAGACTCTAGGAATTAAGCTTTGCTTGTCCTGTCGAATCGAAGATCCTAAATTGATCAGATGTTACTGACGTTGCCCGAAGGAAATCACGCATATGAAAACAATTCATGCATGCTTCTTCCTCCTCATCAATACCCTTTCTCCTCCTTGCCAAAAATTCTAACCTAGCTCAAACTACTCCCAAATCCGCTGTGTCACCCAACCCGTATATCACGTCTTAGTAGAGGAAGATGCGGGCTCGAGTAGGTCGACGAGGGGACAACGGCGATAGAGGGCAAGAGCAGACGAGGGCGTGGCCCTGGGCCTTGGCTTCAACGTCGATCCGACAGATAGGGAAGATGTGAGGCTAGATCTGGTTAGGGCTGACGATGGTGATGGAGAGGAAGAGCCCGCCGACTTGGTCCAGTTGTCGAGGCGATGAGGGCGACAGAGCGGAAGCCAACACGATGTCGTCGTGCTCCGCCTCAGCCTCGGTGCCGATCTGCCAGATGGGGAAGATGCCGGGTTGGATCTGGTCTGTGGTGCCGATGACGATGGAGAGGAAGACCTCGCTAGCTTGATCCAGTCGATGGGGGGGGACGAGGGATATGGAGCGGAAGCCGAGACGATGCAGTCGCGCTTTGCCTCGGCCTCGGCATTGATCCGGCGGATGGGGAACGGGCAGCGTTTGATCCGATCTGTGGTGCTGACCACGCTTTCGATCCGTACGGAGGAGATGGAGCTGCAGCCTCGATTCGTTCTATGATGGACGTGGCAGTGGCGGAACGGAGCTCTCCACGGCCGCTAGTTGGGATTTGCAGAAGCAAAGGTCTTTGCTAGAAGTAGCGATCGAGGGAGGAGTTTGCAGAAGCAGATGTGATGGGGAGAGGGGATAAGGAACCTGGTGGAGCTGTTTTTTCTTACGTGGAGTCAATTTGTAGCTATAGGGAATGATCTGCAAACTCTGCTGTGGATGTTCTAAGAGGTCGGGAAGATTTGAGCCGTTTAAGATTTGATCCAACGGTCGGAAGGAGTTCCATATTGACGTACACGACTTCAGTATTTTATGGAGTTTCCCCTTCTTTTTTTTCTTAAAATTAAACAGCCCTTTGCCAGCCAGTCCGGAAGTCAAGCACTGCGCGCCCACCATATTTCCCCGTATCCCCCAAACTGCGCTGCTCTGCCAGAATTAGGACTTCCTCTCCCTTGGGCGGCGGCGGGCGGAGGAGGGAAGCAACGGGAGTATGGCGAGCGTGTACATCCCGGTGCAGGGGACGGAGGAGGAGGTGCGGGTGGCGCTGGACCACCTTCCCCACGACGCCTCCGACATCCTCGACATTCTCAAGGCCGAGCAGGCTCCGCTCTACCTCTGGCTCATCATCGCGGTACGTTCCGTCGAATCCTCAGAAATCGTCACAATGCAGTGAAACCCGTGCGCAAGCTTTCCTTTGCAATTTTATGGAGGTCTAGGTCGTCTAGGTCGTCGACGGTGCGGTTAGAGGAATTTCTAGGTCTAGGCTCTTGGGGAATCTCGTCTTTGCATATGCGACCTCTTCCAGTTTCAAGGTGGGCCTTTTGGGGACTCGGCCGATGTTAGCCGATGTTGGTATATTCTTTTGAAGGATTGGTACTTAGTAGGCCTTTTGAATTGTCCTTGGTTAGCTCTGCTTCCCTGGTTGTCCAAGGCGAACTATTTCGGCTAAGAGTGTTGATGTGTTAGTAATTAGGACCCAACCATTATTTGTAGAATAGCATCGTGATTTGTTTGGAGGAATAATTAAGTGAAAGATAGAAAGAAGAGGATAAAACAGAACCAGGGAAAGAGAAGCTGGGTTAGAGTTTCGTTCTCAAAATCTTCCATCCTTATAGAGAGCTAAAAATCAGAGAAACGACAACCACAACAACAGTTGGAGATTTACTGATACAAACAAAAGATGCTGTCTGTAGCATGCTTGTGTTGTTTATTCCTGTGACTTGCATTTAATCTAGGTCCACTCAATGGTGAAACTTGTACTTTCAGATACGCTATCTTTTAATTGTTATAGGGGGTCTTCTTGAGAAATTGAACTTTTCTGAATTATAGTTTTATACCCATGTAAATTTTGAGGGAATATCCACTTGCATTTTTTGATTACTTGTGAAACTTATTATTATCACAGAGAGAATATTTCAAGCAAGGAAAGATAGAACAGTTTCGGCAGATTCTAGAGGAAGGATCCGGCCCAGGTTACCTTTATTATTTTCTAATCTAATTCTCTGCTTGTATAATTTATGGTCTGAACAATATCACCTTTGATTGTACCCTGCTAGTTCATTTTCTCATTGTTTCTTTAAAATTCCTACATAAATCCACTATTTTTGAACCATTCCCTCTTCCTCGCAGAAATTGACGAGTATTATGCCGACGTGAAGTATGAGCGGATAGCTATCCTTAATGCTTTGGGTGCTTTCCATACATTCTTGGGAAAGGCTGAGAGAGCACCACAGAAGGAAGTACATTTCAAAGACGCGACTCAGTACTACAATAGGGCATCGAGGATAGATGAAACTGAACCTTCTACATGGATTGGAAAAGGTTGTACTATTTCAGACCACTTCAAATCTCTTAGATATGTTGTGGTCTATAGTTTAATGACTGCTATGTGCATCTCTTTGTACCACACTACCATGGTTCTATAATGTTCAACTGCTGACTTGTATATGTGCATTTGATCTTTGGTTGTGTGTGCGTGGGCGTTCATGATCATCGTAGGTGAAAGTAGGTGCTTGAATTTTTGGCATTTGAATTTTTTCATATCTTTATTTAATTTTGAATGATTTATTGTATTTGTTTCTAATTGTTCTATCATGAAAACTCAGTTTCAGTTTGAAAGCTATGCTCCAACAAAGTATAGAAACCTGCTTAGTTAGTTTCTGATAAACATAAAGAATGAGTGTTTGTGTGTTAATTCATTGTAAGTTTGAATAACACATTATTTGCATGTGTTTGTGACAGCTATAATATACCTGAGCCCAGTGAGGCCTGGTAGTATTGCGATTAGTCCAAAGTGGCTAATTGTAGTGTTGTTAAGAGTAGCTTGTAATGCTTCACCATCTATACCGATCGGGTTAACCCTTTTAGATGAAGCACAGATGAAAGCCTAAGAGCTGGTGTGGGTTGGATGTAGTTCTGGTGTTACAGATATACAGTTTGGTTAGAATTTTTACAACCTTGGCTTCATTTGTTCCACCCAGTATGTATTATGTAAGTGTTGGTTCCTTGTAAAGGTTTATTGAACTTAGACGAGATCATACAATACCAGCAAAGGCTTTGTGATATTGATGTTATGACTAGAGGAGTATGTTTAACGTGTTGATTATTGATGTTGCTCTTCAGGTCAACTCTGCGTGGCCAAGGGTGAGTTGCAAATGGCATCTGACTCATTCAAGATTGTGTTGGATGAGGATGAGGATAATTTCCCAGCTCTTCTTGGCCAGGTAATTCTCTTCAGGCTCTTGAAATGCTTGTCAAATAAGTAATGTATTATAATTCTGAATGGCCGCAGATTGCTTTTGGTATTGAGACTACACTGTAACTATTTATGTTGCAGTTTGAACTTGGATGTAAAACCTTAAACCTATGATTTTAGCCAAAAGAAGTGCCATCATTTTATATTATATTAAAGAAACTGCAATCGTTCATTCACTCTGTATCATAAAAAGATGATGATAATCTTAATCAGATTGTTCATGTGCTTGCTGATTCTCCAGAACTAGTTGATCCTTGTACTGTGTCCCGTGCTTTGACTATTTAGCATGTGATGGATAAAGATTGTCACAACTTGTTGAAGGGACTAACTAGAAAAGCAACCTGTGATTTATTTTTTTGACATATTTCTTATCAGTGATTCTAATCTTCAAATTATAATTCTGTTAGTACAGGCTTCTGTTTATTTCCTGATGGGTGATATGGAACAGCAACACAAGAAAGCTCTGGAATATTATAGGAACTCGTTAGATCTCTATAAGGTCGGAGATAGCGCATTACTTATGTTTTTTTTGTGTGACAATTCCATGATATGCTATTAACTTCCATCAACTTTTTAGAGAGCCCTGCGGGCTTATACAGATTGCCCTGCTGCTGTAAGGCTTGGTATAGCCTTTTGCCGATACAAACTTGGTCAGCTAGACAGAGCTCGACAAGCTTTTGAACGAGTTTCGCAGGCAAGTCCTATTTCTGTCACTTGTCTTGTGTAGAAGATTTATGTTTAAGTTGAATGCAGTGCCTTTGATTCAATTAAACTTACCTTCCCAGTTGGACCCTGAAAACGTCGATGCTCTAGTAGCACTTGCAATCATGGACTTGCAAACAAATGAAGGTAAATGCTCTGTACAGATATTAAATTTTCATCTTACTTCTTTTTCATGATTATTTTCTTAATTATTGCAACTTGCCTATAGCTGGTGGAATTCGCAGAGGAATGGATAAAATGAGAAGAGCTTTTGAAATTTATCCTTATTGCACATTGGCACTCAATCACCTAGCCAACCATTATTTCTTTACTGGCCAGCATTTTGTGGTTGAGCAACTGACTGAGACTGCACTCTCTTCAAGCAATCATGGACTGCTCAAATCACAAGCTTACTATAACTTAGCCAGATCATACCACAGTAAGGTGATATACCCCATTCATATACCCATGGAATTAGTTGGGTGTCATTTAACTTGTTCTCTGTGCTGACACTTTGGATTTGATTATTGAGAATCCTGTTTACAACTCTGAACATGTGATGCATTTTTATAACTACTAAATTCAGGGGGACATTGAGACTGCTGGACGGTATTATATAGCATCTGTCAAAGAAATCAATAAACCACAAGACTTTGTGTTGCCATTTGTTGGTGAGTTTCTTGTCCTCCACTCTATGTTTTTTATAAAAGGATTTCATGACATCATTCTGTTTCGCAGTTTTTCAGCATTTATGCATCTCTTCAGCATTTATGCATCTCCCATGTTTCAAGTAGTACTATCTCAATGCTCACGCGTCGCTATGGATAAAAAAAAACCACCCCAGGTCCCTTACAAGGCAACTCCATTGTCGTTGGGCTTGGCTCAAGCCACACCCTCAGTTACGTTGTTGGGACCGACCGAGCACCATCATGTCCTGCATTGTGCCTTAGCTGTTGTGCTCGTCCTACATCGCTCCCTCGGCTCTAATGTTGTAGGCACACATTATGCTCGTGCTGCATCGTCGGCCAACCGTCATGGTCAGCCTGAATTGCTATTGTTGCATTGCACAACTTGCCAGTGTTCTAGATGTCGCTAGTCTGTAGCTGGCTAGCCGACTAAATGAAAAGGATGTAGGCAATCGACTAGAGAGGGTGAATTGGTGATTAACAAAATTATGTCAAAATCAAATTCTCTGCATACTAGTAGGCAAGATGGCAGGAACAAACAAGTATATAAGAGAGGAGAATATCACAAACATAAGGAGACAAATGATTTGTTGTCTTTGGTGAGGTTCTACGTCTCCGTTGAGGAAGGTTGATCCACTGATCGAACTCGGCACCAAAACGTGCTCTTCCCTCAAGAGACTTAATGATGGGAAGCCTCCCTTCTCTTGTGACAGCTCTTCACCTTGTGGTAGACGAGCTCCAAATCTTCATAAACTTGAGAGGCTCTTCACATTTCTTCTTGAAGGCTCCCAACGACTCCTAACCATTTAGGGGATGCCAAATCTCCAAGAATAAGAAACTGAGATCAAGACGACTGGAGATGAACTCTTGCTTGGCCCTTAATCTAGGGCTCAATCTCTCAAAGAATTCCTCACAAAGATTAGATATATGGCTTGAGGAATTAGAGCTTGAAGTTTAGGAGAGTAGGAAATGAAGGAATCCAAACCCTCTTAGTGCAAAAAGGCTCGGGGATATATATAACCAACCCCTAAAAGTCCAGAGCAGAAATTCAGAGCATCCGGACAACTTTTGGTTGTTCCGACTTTGGAGCATACTAGACTTGAAGACTTCAAAACCTGATTTTAGAGGTTCCTTGAAATGATCGGAACTTCTGACTTTTAGAAATCCAGACAAACAGATCAACTTGGAGGCTTCGAGTTTTTTGGTTCTACACACAGGAGTGGATCTCAGAAGCTCCGAGAGCAATCCCGAAGGTTCTGACTTCTTCTGAAAATGATTATAGAAAGGTTTCAAAAGCCTCTTTGGATTTGAAAATTGATTCCTATTTGAGCATTTAGCAAAGTATTCTCACTAGCTACTTAATCTTAGTCCCCTTAATAGTACGGCTTGTCCTATATGCCTCGTACGGACACTTTACCCAACCACATGACCATGGTCCATGTCTCCAAATGAAAGTTTCCAAACTGAACCAAACAATAGAGAGGGTGAAAGGAAAGCTTGCATTGCGGTTGCTTTTGAAACGAACTTTACTTATTTCCATTATGGATGTAGCATTTAGACAAAAGATATTATTTGAGATGTAACAACAAATTTTTACTAAAAGTAGTAAATATTCCCTAACTAACTAGATTTCATAGTTCACCACAACAATTGCTCGAAATACATCTCACCTCGAGCACACCTACTACCCTGACGAGCCACCACAATGTCTCCAGCTCAAACATGAGCTTTAGCTCCCTTCCACGTTCTCCGCCCCATCTAGCTCCCTTCTCTTCTCTGCATCACCACAAACAGGACCAATGCCGGCACCACTTCAATAGGCGGTGGGCAGCTCCAGTGAGTGCGGTGAGCTCGAGACCGATGGTGGCGGTGAGGGCAATCGGTGTGAACCCTGGCTGTGCCGTGTGCGGGTGAGAAATTCCAAGTCGTTCACCCATTGTCTTGTTTCTCCACCTCGCCACCCGCTTAGCTCACCAAGTCAATGAGTAGACTTGTTGTCAATCAACTAGGTACTTCTAATGTATTGATGTTAGATTTATGTATTGCTTCCATATATGTCTGGCAAGTGAGATGTTAAACGGAGGTCGAACTACTAACTTAGTGGATTGGAAGGAATATGCAATCACTATTGTGGGAACGGTTACATTGGAGATGTAGAATGGACCACATGGCATACTGATGGGAGTTTCATATCTCCATGGTTTAAAGAAGAATCTAATATTCGAGGTCTGTTGAATTCCATGGTTGTGAGCTAATGCAAGTTACTTGCGATCAGCAATTAGCACAAAGTCCCTTTTTCAACCTTGAACTCTAAAATGGTCCATTTAGTACCCCAAACCCTTAATACTGTTTGATTTTTAACCCCTACCTGGTTTTTGGCCCTTTTGATTGGGTTTGACTCTGGTATTTGTAAAAAAATCTAAAAAATTTAGAAAATTCAGATTTTTAATCATGTAGGAAAAATTAGCAATGTTTTTAAAAAATTGTCATTATCCCAAAAATTAGAAAATTAAGGAAAATGTATTTTTTAAATGAAATGATAATTTATCAAGAATTTTTTGAAAAAATCATAATTTTATCAAGAAAATTTTGGAAATGCAGAAAATTTATTGAAAAATAGGGAGCTCTTTAAAATAAAAAAATCAAAAATCAGAAAAAATTCTGACCTTTTAAGAAAAGCTCCCTACTTTTCAATAAATTTTCTTGATTTTTTAAATCATTAGTTTTTGAAAAATCCTAAACTTTTTACGTTTTTCTGAATTTTCTAATTTTTTGAGATTTTTAAATTATCAATTTTTAATTTTTTTTGCTGATTTTTCCCTAAATTTTTAACTTTTTTTTTGAAGTTTTGAATTTTTGAATTTTTAACGAATATCGGAGTCAAACCTAGTCAAAAGAGCCAAACGACCATCTTAGGGTTTGAGGTTGAAACGTGAACTCAGGCAAGAGTTCAAGAGTTTATGGAGGATACTGATTGATGGGGAACTTTCAAAGTAAAGCAAGTGATGGGAGGTCTGATAAAGATCTTACCCAAAAGAAAGCCATGTCGTCAATGTAGGTACTTAGATCTCATCAACAGTTATGTGCTTGATGGATTGCTATTGATTAGAAAGTTTTAAATGGAATAGTCCCATCTTTATTTCAACTACTTGATATGCATGCTTTTTGACCAATATTTCTTGTGTTCTTTTTTTTTGGAACATGTACTATCACATCCGATAGATTTAGTTTTGTCATCATTTGGGAATGTTTTATTGCATATTAATTGCTGTTTGTGATGCATTTATGATATGAACCAGGACTTGGTCAAATACAATTAAAATTTGGTGACTTCAAACGTTCCTTAGCTAGCTTTGAGAAAGTGTTGGAGGTACACCCTGAAAATTGTGAAAGTTTAAAGGTGAGATGTGTTTCTAATCAAATGCTTGCTTTCCATTCGTATTTTGGAAATATAATGTTGAATTTGTGAATTGATTTATGTTGCTTTTGCAAGGCTATTGGGAACATCTATGCAAACTTGGGTGAGAATGACAAAGCTATAGAAACCTTCAAGAAAGTTACTCGGATTGATCCAAAAGATCATCAGGTAGTCAATCCATCTCTTTGTCAATGAATAATTTGTAAACTGTTAATTCATCAACTTTGTATAATCTTATCATTATGGCCTGTATATAGAACTGGGATGTCTGGACCTAGGGAACTTCATTGGTAATTAGCAATGCTAAATTTTGGATGCCCCAATCTTACTTTACTGTAACTTTGTAGGCTAGAGCGGTAGGTTTCCAATTTGAATTTGATTCAGAAAAGGTGCACAATCTACTCATCCTAACTGGAAATTTCTCTAAAGACGTCCTGTTGTTAGATTATTAGGGGTATGAAATGCCAAATTTATTATAGCAGCAGTAATGGTTATCAGGTTATGTAAATTTTTGATTGTTTCATTGATATGGCGGCATGTTGTACCAGTTACATTCACACATTTTATGTATTGTAGAAAGGGAGTATACATTCATTCTGAGTCATGTTCAAAATACATAAAATGTACAGTATTTGATTATTTAGCTAATCTTACATCAGTTACTCCCCCTGTTTCACTATATTTCTCCATGACATTGGTAGTCTCCTTTTCAAATTATTTGGCCAGTGAGAGAATCAAGAGTGTAGTTACTGTAATTTTTCCATTTTCCACCCCTACTTAAATGCTTTAGATGTTAGGTGGTTGTAGAATGTCCTTTAATAGGGGCATGCATGATCATCCCTCATTAGTTTCTTCTTAGATTTAGCGCTTTCTTGGTCTGTGCGCATGGTGGGCAATGGTCAATCGTAGTGAAACGGACGGAATATTTTTTGTACATCGCTGAAGTTACTCAGGCTATATGTTTATTGTTGGCTACAGTTAGGGGTATGCATGATCATCCCTCATTAATTTCTTCTTAGATTCAGTGCTTTCTTGGTTTGTGCGCATGGTGGGCAATGTACAGTCGTAGTGAAATGGACGGAGTATTTTTTGTACATCGCTGAAGTTACTCAGGCTATATGTTTATTGTTGGCTACAGTTATGTGTCTAGTATGAAATGCCTAAAGCATGATACCAAAGGTTAACTGAAGACAAGTGGTCTAAAGCTGTGCTCATTTTTAATCTTTGATCATCTACTTATGTCGACTTTGAACCTTTTATTTAAGCTACTCCGCGTTCCTGTTCGACCTTTGTTGTATTATTATGTTCTGTTTTCTGGGCACATCTCTGATTTTTGTAGTCCCACTGTTTATTGTTTGCATATAATCTTGTTGATCAATTCATTATGCAGGCATTTGTTGAACTTGGTGAATTGTTGGTACAATCTGACTGGGCTGCTGCTATGGATTACTTAAAGACAGTAAGGCTCTTCAATTAGCTAGATGTTCATTCTGTTTGTCAAGATTTGACTTTAGAAAACGTTGTTATTCCCTTTCTATCAAATTTGTTACAGGTTTCAGAAGTAGAATTAATCATAGAAATTTTGTTTCTGAGGAATCTGTGGGCCACACAATTTTTTTTTGAGAGAATATTGCGCTTTATTAGTCATATGAGCGTACTGTCATTACATAAGATCTGCCGGATACAACCCGGGGCAACACCGCGCCAACAAGAAGCAACAGAGTGTTGAGAGAATTTAGCTAAAACATGAGCAGCAACATTCGTAACACGAGAAACATGCTGAAAAGCACAGGATGCAAAGCCGGATGCCAAGAACTTGATATCCTGCACCACCGTGCCACACAGGGAACGATCGTCCGCCGCCGACTGGATTCGTTGCACCACCGACAAACAATCTGAAGCCAAGATGATGTTGGCGAAGCCTTCAGCTTGGGCGAAGGTGATGGCCTGGCGGATGGCCAGGGCTTCAACAATTTCGGGCGTCGTGACATCCTCTAAACGCTCGCAGCAAGCCGCCAAGCAGTCACCCAGGTGGTTTCTGATCACGACGCCTAGACCCATCCCACTAAAAGCAGAGAAGATTGCTGCATCAACATTCACCGAAACAGTACCTTCCGGCGGCGGAGACCATTTTGGAGAAGACAACGGGGTCTCACGCCTGTGGTTAGTACCAGGCTTATACAGATGCTCAACAATCATACGCATATAGGCTATAATCTTCGTTGCAACAGAGCGGGGATGCACCATATCTCCTTCCTCACGAGTCTTATTCCGTGCTTCCCAAGTGTGCCACATAGTGACCATAGCTACGATGGCTTGAATGTCAGAGCACCGAGCTAGAAAATCCAGCGCCCATGATCTGGGAGAGGAAAAACTGTGGCGCCGAAGATTGATTGGAAAGTCAGATTTAACCTCCTGCCAAACCTGAGATGCAAAGTGGCAAAAGAGCATAGAGTGTTCGGCTGACTCAAACCTGTTACAGAACACACAGGAAGTCGACGCCGGAATCTGCCGATGTTGAAGTTGGTGTCCGGTGGGAAGACAGTTGTGAGCAAAGCGCCAAAAGGTGATCTTCATCTTCCCCGGGGCCTTGGAAGACCAGAGGAACTTCCACTGCTTCGCTTCGTCGAGCATACGAGAAGAGCAACCCCGGCCGGACCGGCTGTGCTCAGTCATAAAGAGATCCGACCGAGCCAAGTTGTAGGCTGATTTCACAGAATAAGTACCAAAACGAGTGTGTGGCCAAGATGGGAAGTCCTCTGCACTGCGACGGCTGATCGGAATCTGGAGGATGTTCTGAGCCACATCATCTGGGAAGAGCGAGAGGACCAGCTCTTGATCCCATGAGCGAGAGTCCGCAATGATCAAGGTATCAACCGTCTGCTCCGCAGTAATAGGAACCAGCGGGCGGAGCATCTGAGGGGAGGTACCAGGGATCCAATTATCAGCCAAAATCCTCGTCTTGGCTCCATTGCCGATACCCCAACGAATGCCTTTCCTCAGAAGCTCACGTCCGAACAAAATACTGTGCCAGGTGAAGGATGAAGACCGGGGTTGAGGCGCCTCCCAAAAGTCACAGTGGGGATAGTATCTTCCCTTCAACACACGAGCGCAGAGGGAGGACGGGTCGGTCAGAAGGCGCCATGATTGCTGACCCAGCATAGCCTGATTGAAGAGCTGCAAATCCCGAAATCCTAGACTTCCGAGTCTTTGGTGAAGAGAGCCAATCCCAAGACCGCCAGTGAAGTTTCTTCTTCCCGTTTTCAACTCCCCACCAGTAGTTAGCAATCGATTTCCTCATGTTATCACAAGAGGAGACAGGCAGTTGGAAGCAGCTCATAACATATGTGGGGATGGCCTGAATCATAGATTTCAGCATCGTCTCCTTTCCTGCGCGCGAAAGCGGGCGATCAGACCATCCATTCATCCGCTGCCACATCCGATTATGCAGAAAACTGAAGGTGCGGGTCGGGGAGCGTCGCACTTCCATAGGCATCCCCAGATAAGAATCATGAAGCGCTTCAGCCTGCACCCCAATCTTCAGCATCACCCTATCCTTGACAGTTACAGGGCAGTGGGGACCAAAGAAGATAGAGGACTTGTCACGGTTGATCTTCCGTCCGGAGGCCCCACAATAAAGATCTAGAGTGCGTTGCAGAGATTCCACACTCCTGGCATCGCTACGGGCAAAGAAAATGCTGTCGTCCGCAAACAATAGATGGGATATAGGAGGACCAAGTCGACCGTTTTGAATACCATGTAGCTCACCTTGGGCCTCCTTTTGTTGCAGGAGACAGGATAAACCTTCCGTGCAGAGGAGAAAGAGGTAGGGGCTGATAGGATCCCCTTGCCGAATACCCCGAGAAGGAATGACTGGCTCTGTTAGCTCACCATTGACGCGGACGGCATACCGCACAGAGGTGACGCATCTCATGACCGTGCTAGTCCATGCCGGAGCAAAACCCAATCTTAGGAGGCAGCCCTGCAGATAATTCCATTCAACCCGGTCGTAGGCTTTCATCATGTCCACTTTAAGAGCAAAAAAGGGTTGCTTCACCTGCTGATGTCTTATTGTGTGGTGGCACTCGAAGGCAATCAATGCATTGTCCGTAATCAAGCGGCTAGGCACAAAGGCACTCTGATAATCAGATACCACCGTTGGCAGGATAGTCTTCAAACGGTTAGCTAGAACCTTCGAGGCAATCTTGTATAACACGTTGCACAGGCTGATAGGCCGGAAGCTCTTGAGGTATTCAGGGTTAGCAATTTTGGGGATCAGGATAATAACAGAATCACAAAGGCCATCAGGAATTGATCCTCCACTCAAGAAACTTCGAAGAGCATGACATATGTCTTTCTGAAAGAACTCCCAATGAGTTTGGTAGAACAAAGCAGGAAAACCATCTGGTCCCGGAGATTTGGTGGGACCCATCTGGAAAAGAGCTGTCTTAATCTCATCATCTGAGTATTCATTAGAGAGTGCTGCATTCATCTCATCAGTGACTTTAGGAGGAATAGAATCAAGGACAGCATCAAGGGAGATATTTGGTTCGGAGGAAAATAAATTGCCGTAGAAATCCTGAACCATACCTTTAATCTCTGAAATATCTTCACAACGTGAGGCATCCTCCCTGAGCAAGAATTTGATCCTGTTGGCACGTTTGCGTGCGGAAGCTCTCGCGTGAAAGAAAGCAGTGTTGCGGTCACCCTCCTTGAGCCAGTTCACCCGGGACCGTTGGTGAGCCATGATTTCTTCCCGCTCAAACAACTCACAGAGGTCCTGCTCAATCATGCGTGCATCAGATTCGGCCGATGGGGCACCAGACATGCGCAAAGTCTTGAGGCATTGTTCCCGTTTCTGGATCTGTCGGTGCACGACGCCAAAAGATTCGCGGCTCCACTGCGTGAGGGAACCGGCGACTTTGTGAAGTGTAGACCATGTAGAATGCAGCGACACCACATCGTTCTGGCCATCTCTCCAGGCCTTCTCGAAGACCTCTCGGTAGTCTGGGGATCGGATCCAGGCCGCCTCGAATTTGAAACCATGCTGCACCGGAGTCCGGGGCGGTTCAGGGCTGTGAACCGAGAGGGCAATGGATAAAGCAAAATGATCAGAGGTAGTAGTAATCACATTGTCAACCTGGCAACAATCAAAAAAGGCCTTGAAAGCACCATTAGCTACTGCTCGATCAAGACGAACTTTAACATGATCATCACCCTCTTGTCTGTTATTCCAAGTGAACATAGGACCAGAAAAGCCAAGATCCGACAACTCGCAGTCATCAAGACATTCTTTGAATTTCAACATCTGAGACTCAGACCTGTGCCTTCCACCAAGATGCTCATGTTGGTGAAGAGCCTCGTTGAAGTCTCCACAGCAAATCCAGGGTCCGTCCCATTGGGTGCGGAGACGATGGAGCAAATCCCAGAATACATGACGAAGATCACGACGCGCTTCACCATAGACGAAGGTTGCTCGCTAGGAGACACTGCTCTCTGAGGAGACAACCACATCAATGCAGTGAGAATTGAAACCTTTCAGCGACACTGTAAACTCAGGCAACCAAAACAAAGCGAGGCCCCCACTGAGGCCAACACTGCTAACAGCAAAACTACCAGAAAAACCTAGAGACCACATAAAATTTTGAGCTTTAGTATCCTTCATCTTCGTTTCTGAAAGGAAGAGGAAGGAGGGGCGATACGTCCGCACAAGCCAACGGAGTTCTCCAACTACCGAGTCCGCCCCCAGTCCTCGGCAGTTCCAGCATAACAGATTCATTGCATCTGGCAGGGCTGCTTCGCAGCCTCCGCCTGATTCGCCGATCGGTTAATGTCACCAACAGACGCGAACTTCTGTTTCTTGTTTGAGTGTGCCACACGAACCTCATTGCCATCCCTTAAGGCTTCTGGGTCGACGGGCACAATAGCTGTAACAGAAGGTATAAAGGATGGGGGCACCACAGCAGATGAAACAGGCTCTGGTCCACCCACCTTCCTAATAGATTCCTTTACCACCTCTACATCCATCTCGTCAGCTGCTCTTTTCTTAGTAATTGAGGACTGTTTGCCAGCTGCCTTGACAGTCTGCAGTGGTTTTCTACGAGAAAATTTGTGCATTGGTGTACTAGGCACCGAAGTTGGCGTTACGGCAAACTGAGCTGAGATGGGGTTCTGCACGGCCCTGGGAGAAGAAGGCTGGGCACATTCATTTGAATCCAGGCGCACCTGTACACTGGTGGTTGGTCTCAATACTGTGTTGTCGTTTGGCATGTTGCTGGACATTGGGTCCCCTTCCTTAGCAACATTGGGAGATTCCTGATCTGTTCTGGGTGAGTACACGTTCTTCCTACTCTGATTCCCATCATCAGCAGATTCACTGTTGGCCTCAGTTCGAAAAGCATCCGCACTTTGGCGGAAGACATTCCAATTCCTTGGCTCTCCTACAAAACGTCTGCGCGGTGGGATAATTCTCAACCATGAACCAAAGGGTCTAAGACATACATTGCATTCCGTTGCTGAGCAATCCTTGTCAATGTGACCAATTATCCCACAGAGATAGCAAAATTCCGGTAAATACTCGTATTCAAGGGGACACCAGAGATTTCTTTCAGAATCATTCCTCTGAATTGTAACACCACGCATCAAAGGCTTTCGGATATCTAATCTCACCTTGACACGCAGATATCTTCCAGTCGCCATGCCATTCTCTCCAACGTCAACATCCAGATAGACACCCAGCTGGGATCCAATCATTTCCCCTGCTTCGCGTGACATCATCCCCATCGGAAGCTTGTTGACATGAACCCAGATTGGAATCTCCTTGAACTCCAGTTCGTCAATAGCCTTGGAAGCATCATATGGGATGACAATCACGAGCTCTTGGCTATGGCCGATTGACCAAGGACCATCCTCCAGTGCCTTTCGCTTCCCATCCGGTTGGTTGAATGAAAGCAAGAAAGTATTATCACCTACTGGTTTGCACTGGATACCTTTGGAAGGACACCAAACTTTCCCAAGGGAATTCGAGATTGTATCCGGATGGATTGATCTTCGAGCTAGAACTCTTGCTACAGCATGCCAATTGCCTCCATCAAATTCTCCTTTCTTCCTGCACACCACCGGAATTCCTTTCCGCTCAGCTTCTGAGAGATGGAGCGAGCACAACCTCCCTTCGAGGTCGACATCCTTGGTGGCCATGTCGTCGAGGGCGTCGTCGCCAAACCCAGGCAGCAGACCACACACGCCCTGGAAAATCCAGGAGCAGGGCGGAGATGACTCGGGCGGAAAACCAGAGAGGGCCGATGGAAACCAGAAAGATACGATCGTCCTCGGGATGCCGGAAGAACGCGCTGGGAAAAGGGGAAGGGACGGAGACGAAGCGGCGGAGCTCCGGCGAACCGCCGGAGACTACAAGAAGAAGACCATTCTCGAGTCGCCAGGAAAACGCCTATCACCGAGACGCGTGTACACCACTAAGGGGACCTTCCAACTCTTACTTCAGTTGGGCCACACAAATTTATGACAAATAGAATAAAGAAATGCTAACAGAATATGGATGGATTTAATTCTATCTTTCATCACTCAACGAGCTTGATTTTTACAATCTTTGGCTAGATTTGTGACCATTTTAGGATGCTTCTCTCTTCATTATCTTGCCTGTGGAGTAAAAAACCAGCTTTACTCTCCTAGAAGTTGACTTGTTCTATCGTGCGGCATCACCTACTCTCTAGCATATATTTTGGCATAATTGGCACATGAAGTTCTGTGTGAATCTCTGCAATCTTTGAATTTTATCTGCAGCATGACGAACCTTGTAGTTGTGTGGGCTAGTGTTTGTATGTTCTCTAAGGTAGATTATTTGGCTATGATCTGTTTATTGGCGTGGCAAACCGTGCATGTAGTTGCGTGAACCGGTGATTGTAGGTTATCTAAGGTAGACCATTTGGCTATGCTCTGCTTAGTAGTGTGGCAAATTGTTAGCTCCATTATATTTATTGCTGCGTGTTCACTTTGGATCGAATGCACACGTGTTTTGCTTCACTCTTAAAAAGTGGTCTACTTTACTCCCTTGAAGTATCTGGTTTGTCCGCTTAGTTTCCTGAACTCCTTAGGGGTTCACATAATCCCCTGAACTTCTAATACCGGACCACTTTGCTCCCTTAGGCCAGTTTTGCCACCATGGCCGCCACATAACCTGGTTTTGCCACCATGCCATCAAAAATGGATGCTGACATCATCTTCTACATATCCTCCCTCCCTCCTTCCTTTCTCCTTCAGAACATGGTTGGTGGCAGCTCGGGTGGAGGGAGGAGGGTAGGAAAAAGATCAAGAGACTTGATGATGTCAGTGTCCATTTTGTGCTTAAAAGTGGCAGAACCAGAATTGGTATTGAAGAATGATGGGGTTAAGTGGATCAACTGAAAGTTTAGGGGGTTAAACAGACAAACGTGATTCTCCATCTTCAGGGGAGCAAGGTGGACTTTTTCCTTCTTAAAGTATGAAGACTCGGACTTTTTCTTCATCTTATTTAGCATTTCACAGGCTCGGAATCTCCTAAAGAAGGCAGGAGAGAAAATACCTGTTGAATTGCTCAATGGAATTGGACTTCTTTATTTTGAGAAGGCAGACTTTGAGGTTTGTTTACAGTTATTGTACATATACACATATTTTGCATTGTCATTTATACTTGACAGTACTCTTATGGTTTATGCTTTCAGCTGGCTGAACAAAGTTTTAAGGAAGCACTAGGAGATGGTATTTGGGTTTCAGTTATGGACGGGAATGTAGGTAGCTCTATGGTAAGCTGGAGTGTTCAGTACAAGGATCAGAGCTTTTTTCACCAACTTGAAGAAGAAGGCGCGCCTCTTGAATTACCTTGTGATAAGGTCACTACATTGTTTAACTATGCAAGATTACTGGAAGAGCTTCATGATACTGTGAAAGCCAGCCTCCTTTACCGTCTCATTATTTTCAAGGTACCATCATGGTGTCCTCCTCACAACATACCCCTCCCGAGAGTCTGCTATCTTATGTAGTCATGTAATATGGATGCGCCCAAGCATGAAAGCTGCATTAAAAGAACATGAAAATTGAAAACAATAATTTGGTGCTGCTGCAATCTGCAAATGATTTTGCTGATGTTTACAGTCATCTGCATGTGAACACATATATTTGCGTTTTACTTTCTTTTTGTAGTGAACTTTGGTTCATTTGCAATGGTCTTTCCTTGTTAAACTACTGGATGTACCATTAGCATTCACTGGAGTTTTATAGATTATGTTGTTCGCCTAGTGACTGAAAGCTCATGGTATAACCATATAATCTTGTGTCAGGATATTCATGAATAGTTAATATTTCTCAAAGCTAGTCTAAGGGCCTTATGAACATTTTATGTTTCATTTTGGTTACAGTTATGTCTAGGAAATAGTTCATGTTCACAAATTGTTTTGCGTACTTCTGTTTGGAAAGATCTGTACTTCCTCCGTTCACAATTACTTGGCGAGTCAGACCAACCCACACATAGTGAGGCAATCATGTTTTAGATAAGATGTGTCCCCAAATGACTATCACAAGTACAAACCCTGAGGCAGTGAAGTTGATAATATGATATATAGATATTGTGGGAAAACTCTCCTAGGAAATGTTAAGGTGACAAGTATTTTCGAGTAGTTGCATTGGCCATTGGCTTCCTAATAGACTACTGAAACAGACCTCTATAGCATTACTCTGTAGCTTGCAGGATTTCCTGTGCAACAATGAAGATCGTCTGTATCTGTAGTACACTTTTGTGTTGTGTTCTAGTTCTCTGTTTTAATAATGATAATAACAACAGCACCCAGACTACGTTGATGCCTATCTGAGGCTAGCGGCTATTGCAAAGGAAAAAAACAATATTCAACTGAGCATCGAGCTGGTACGTGCTGAACTACTGATACTTATGTTTGTTCTTCTTAACAGAGGATAATTGTAATGTATTTGTTCTAGATTGGTGATGCTCTAAAGATAAATAGTAAGTGTCCAAATGCGCTGTCTATGCTCGGAAGTCTTGAACTCCAAAGTGATGAAACCTGGCTTACTGCGAAGGAACGTTTCCGTGATGCTAAAGATGCTACTGAGGGAAGAGACCCATACTCTTTGCTTCAGCTGGTATGTGGACCTAAACCGTAGTAGATTTCTTAACAACCTTTGTGAGAAGGGAAGCAATGGGGTTTGCTGCACCAAATTTGGGAACAGATGGTTGTGGGTTTTGTTCCTCGCTTGGTTCTTTTTAAACTAAAGTAAAATTGAAGACTTGTTAACTATAATTTTGGTGAAAGTTTCAGTGTCAGTTGGAATTTCAGCTGAGTTGAACTGAAATGTTCCTTGCTGGATGTTCTTTTGTCTCTTTGGCCATAGTAATCATCTGGCACCTGTATATACCTGTCATTGTACTGGACTACTCGTACTTTTGTGTACTGGTCCTAATAGAACTAGTACACTAGAAGCCTTGGACACGGATGTTTGTGGTGGAATCAAAAAAGTAAATCCTTTCATCATGAATAATTTGCTTACAAGTTTACAACAACTGGTGACTTTGTATAGTGTGTCATGACAGGGCATGTGGTTCGTATTTTACTTTCTGAGTTGTCTGCTCCCTGCTGGCAGGAGGAAATGTGTTAAACTGCAAGTATTTTAGACAGTATTGTGTCACCAAAATTACCAATGAGTTAGGCATGCTTATATAATCTGATGTCCTTGTAATTTCCAACAGTTTACCATCAGCTGGTCGTTGTAATTCAGACTTTTCACAATAAATGTTACTTCATTTTCTGCAATTATTAATTGTATCATTTGTCTGCTTTTGTTTACAAAAATAATAATTCTATGTTTGTTACAGGGGAACTGGAACTACTTCGCTGCCAATCGCCCTGAGAAAAAGGCCCCAAAATTTGAGGCTACTCATAGGGAGAAAGCAAAGGAACTATATTTGAGTGTATGCTATTTTGCACTTTCCTCAAGGATATATTACGCATTACCAATTTTGAAGGAATATCATTACTTTTTCTTGGTGTAAATTTTTAAGACTAAACTGTACCCAGTATCCTCTCAAATTCATCAAGCATTTGAAGGTTTGATTCATGCAGCAGATTTTGGTTCTCTCATATATGCTACAAAAATAGACCCCACAAACTGTTTAAGCAGATATCTTGTTTTACTGATGTGTGAAGTATTTGCTAATATCCGCCAACGTGCTAATATTCTTGGTTGGAGCCATAGGAACATCGTCTCTGATTTATTTTTCATTAAGTTCATCTGTTGTGATTATGTTTTAAGATCCTATTGACTATTCATGAGCTTGATCTCAGTTTCTACTGCTGCTAAGCTTATCTTTTGTTTGTTTAGTAGTATTTCTTGCTAGCAAAGAGTTAGAAGCAGCATGGTGCTAGTTGGCAAATTGTTGTGTTATCCTCTGCACAAGAATCAAACCCTACATTTGTCTAGTTGCAACTTCAATCACCACATACTTTATGTTATATTTCTAACCAGCACATGTATTTGTGTTCAGGATGTTAATTATGCTTACTCTTTGATGCGTGCTGGAAGTTTGCTTGTGGAGCATGATTGGCTTCATCCAAATTGGCCTTATCTAGACAATTGGCTTTGTTGTAACTTGTTAAAAGGAACAAATACTTTTTTAATTACACCAGCTTTGAAAGTTTAACAAATGTTTAGTTGTAACTTTTGGTATCTTTTCATTTTCATTTGTAACCCTTATTCTCTAGTTAAACAAATGTTTAGTTTTAACTTCTGTTAACTTTTCATGTCCGTTTTTAATCCTTTTTTTCTAATTTTAAGTCATTGACTCAATGCATTGTTTTTTCTGACGAGTAAGTAACTCACCTTTTGGACTGGAGCATGCTCTATGTTGCAAATCTCACTGTTATAAGTCTAGAGAAAGACCTCGGCATGATGTTTACTAAGTAAAGTTGAAAACATAGGGAATTGACTGGCATAATCTGGAGTTTGAGTGCCAGAGCGATACTTGAGTAGGACATCTAGCAAGATGGGATGACTCTCTTTCGAGATTTGAAATGGAATACTTTCTATATGTTCGCTTCAAATCACACTGTTGTAACTCTAGAGAAAGATCATGGCATGATATTTACTGGCTCAAGTTGAAAGCTTAGGAAGTTGAATGGCATAATTTGGAGTTTTGAGTGTCAGAGTGATGCTTGAGTAGGACATCTAGCAAGATGTGATGACTGATGATACTTTTTCCCTTTCTTTGGGGAAGTGTATAGCCAGTAAATTGAATAAGGAAACACGTTGGTTGATTTTATTTTACACCGCAGCATTGATTGCTTAGACCAAAAACAAACTTGTTGGTATTGGAAGCAAATTCTTTACTACAGTGCTTACTTTGAGGAACCGAGGATAGTATGATCACTTTAAGTGCTAGTTCTGCTCACAGTTGGGATCTGAATCTCTGGTGCAGGTACTAAAGCAGCACCAGGGTAATATGTTTGCTGCAAATGGTATTGGAATCTTACATGCTGAGAAAGCCCAATGGGATATTGCCAAGGAGTTATTTACACAGGTCAGGAAGGAGAACAGAATAATTCATTGCTCTATATGACAACTGTGAACTGTGAGAAGTTACACCAACAATTTGAAATGAATTAGGTACATGAAGCTGCATCAGGTAGTATATTTGTTCAGGTGCCTGATGTGTGGATCAATTTGGCTCATATATATTTTGCTCAAGGCTTTTTCCAACAAGCAGTGAAAATGGTACTCTCTTTCTCTCTCTCTCTCTCTCACACACACACACAGACACACACACACACACAACACAAAACACACAAGAGGACAGATGGCTGAGGTGAAGTTGCTAATTCTTTCTTGCAGTACCAAAATTGCCTGCGGAAGTTCTACAACACAGATGCAACTATACTTTTATATCTTGCCCGAACGCATTATGAAGCTGAGCAATGGCAAGACTGCCGGAAGTCTTTGTTGAGAGCTATACATTTGGCTCCATCAAATTATTTATTACGGTTTAATGTAGGCGTTTCAATGCAGAAATTCTCTGCTTCTACTCTACAGAAGACAAAACGGGCAGTTGATGAGGTCAGTATGGTTACTTTTCTTTACCTGGTCTCTGATTCTTTGATTTGTGAAATAAGAGAAAAGTTAGTGTATATCACCCAAATCTCACTGGTTTAGGTATATACCACTGAAATCATGTGATTCACTTAAATACCACCAAACTCTACACTTCTCTCCATTTTAACACTCAATTCCCGTTCCATTAACTCTCCTAACGGGCTGAGTGGTAAAAGAGGGAGCTGTGGAGTTTGGGTGGTATAATTAGTGCTTGGTTACCTGAGTAACCGTCCAGCTCTTGGGGTGATCCCTATGTTTGGTTAAGTGGATGGGCAGATGGTACTACTCAATCTAGGATAAGCTCATCCAACTTGAAGTAATATTCCCCAAAATTGCTGGACAAGCCCATTTCACCAATTTGGCCAGATGAGCTCAACCAGGCACAGTTAATCATGATCATTAGCAATGCTTAGTGATAATTAGCACTATGATTAGTACTGCAATCATACATAGTGGAAAGTAAAGGGGTATAATTTAGTTAATTAATCTTGTTCCATCACATCCCATATAACCAACCAAACAAAATGTTGTTCCATCTCATCCCCCCAAACTAAACACCTTACTTTGACCATATCATACCGTCCCATCTCCGAGAAATTGGAGTCCCACCCCATCCAACCATGCCCTACCATCCAAACACTACCTTAAGGGCCTGTTTGGTTAGGCTGTGGTTGTTGAAAAATCTGCTGTTGGCTGGCTGTCTGAAAAAGCTGTTGCGGTTGTAGGAAAATAAATATATGGCTTTTGGTTGATTCAAATCATCTACAACATTTTGAAACATGAGCACCAAAACGTCAGCACATTGCAAAAAGCTGGCAGAAGACAGCTTTTCCAAACAGCTGAATTTACACTGTAAAACCCACAGCTACCGTTGACAAGAGCTACTGAAAAACTGACCGTTTGGTTGGGCTGCAGTTTTTTCCAGTGAAAAGCTGCTGAAAAGCCCAACCAAACACCCCCTAAGTGAACCACATGATTCTGGTGGTATATACCTAAGCCAGGAGATTTAGGTGGTATATACCCAATTTTTTCATGAAAGGAATAATTAATCTGGTAAAACTCATTTAAGTGACCTTTACCGTGTTAAAGTTACTCTATATAGAACTTATCTTTGCGGCTACAGCACACAAGACTACTGAATTTTTTTGGCAATATAAATTAGGTAGTCATGTCGTCAGCCTTATTGGAGCATAGGACCTGAATGTGCTTAGAGATGGGTATTATGAGTTACAGGCGTACAGCTCTAATATAGGAAATAAAAGCTTTGTGGCACACATGTTTTCCTTCAACTAGATCACTTTTTGTTTAAGATATAACAATCTATCATCTTTTATATATATGCTTTAATAACCCTGGATGTTCCTGTAATTCTCTTTTGCTGCATGCTTTCTGTTCTAGGTTCGTGCAACAGTAACCGAGCTTCAGAACGCTATTAGAGTGTTCAGTCTGTTGTCTGTTGCATCAACGTACCATTCCCATGGTTTTGATGAGAGGAAAATAGAAACGCATGTCGAGTATTGCAAACATTTGCTTGATGCTGCAAAGGTTCATCGCGATGCAGCTGAACAAGCTGAGCAGCAGAACAAGCAAAAATTAGAAGTTGCCCGCCAAATTGCTTTGGCTGAGGAAGCTCGCCGGAGGGCTGAAGAACAGAGGAAATTCCAGGTCTAGCTTCTCCTTGCTGCATTTATTTCATCATAAATATGTCTGTTCATTGATGCAAATATCATATGGTTATGTCTAAAGTGGTGCTGTTAACAGTTAGAAAGAAGGAAGCAAGAGGACGAGTTAAAGCAAGTAATGCAACAGGAGCAGCACTTTGAGCGTGTCAAGGTATTTTCATATTGTTGTGCATGTTTCAGAGAGAACTATTGAGAAACTGCTGATAAGGGTCCCTTGTTCCCCAAGGATGACCGTCATATGCGACTAATTTAACTGAGACATGGTCTCATTGATCTTGGCCCCTTATCATGTTCACCTTCAGAAGACATCCTATTTGATATGTGACACCGGAAAGTTTATATAGATAAGTTGTTTTTATTAGTTGCATATATAGAAAAAACTATCTCAAACATAAAATAAGTTCTCTTGGTCACCTAGAAAACATGTTGTATTTTCATTCCTTTTGAGAACATAATAATCATTATTTTTGGACAGTTTTGTTGAGCAACTAGTTACTTCGTGCCAAGTTCTCATTGGAATGAGTTTGAAGGATCTGTTAGATTCTTGTCAAAACTGATCACCGTCTCCCTCTGGGAACAAGTTTCTGTACAGCTTTTGTAATCTCACGCTTTATTGAATCATTGAATGATAGGCACTTCATTGGGAAATGAGTCACTAGTCTTACAAGAAATCTGTATAAATGATGACAAACCTTAGTGTTCCTATCCATACTAAATTTCGCCTGACCTTGCGACTTAAGCACTTACCTCAGGATTGTTTCCTCCTAGGCTGTAATGCTGCAAACACATTTGGTTGTGCATGACAGCTTAAAGCATGTTCTGATAATGTGCTGTTTCATTAGGAACAATGGAAAACATCCAGCAACACCCCTGGCAAGAGAAAAGATAGGTCCAAGCATGAAGATGAAGATGGTGGAAGTGAAAAGAGGAGGAGGAAGGGTGGCAAGAGGAGGAAGGATCAGAAGACAAAGACGCAATATGGGGAAGAGGAAGAATATGAATATAGAGATGAACCAGAAGCAGAAGATGATATGCAAACATGACAAGGGATACCGATGGTGATAATTCAGAAAAAGCCCCAGATCACCTTCTTGCTGCTGCTGGTCTTGAAGATTCTGACGCTGAAGATGACATGGTTAGGGTTTTCTTTTCCATAAACTAGTTATAGCCATTCATTATGTTCGCATGCTAGTATTTGCTTATCTTCCTTTTTTTGGTGAAACAAATTTGAGGCTTCAATGTCTGTTCCTGCTTTGCACAGGAAGTTAGTTTGCTTCATAGATTTAGCTTTTACTGTTCGTGCTCACAAGAAACATCTTTTTCATTTTCCTCTCTGTCTGGATGCTTTGGTGAAAATTTGCCTTATCTACTCGTTTCTGTTTGTAGGGGCATCCTCAATCTGCGATAGAACGGAAGAGACGAGCATGGTCAGAATCTGAAGATGATGAACCAGTGCAGAGACCAGTGCAGCCTAGCCCAAGCGCGAACGATCTGAGTGAATAAAATAAGCAGAGGGATGACGCTCTTGACAGTGAAGATGACGGATAAGTATGTGATAACAACTAATCTCTACAGTAGTTCTAGATGAAAACATGTCTCGCGTTAGGCAACGGAGCTAACATTGGCAATTATTTTTGGCCCTTAGTTTATGCTTCATCAGTCAGGCTTTACTGGATATCTGATGCTGTAACAATTTTTGTGGGGCCAACCGTGATATTTTCATATGTTATTGATTCTTTTCACTCTAGTTAGTGTGTACATGAAATTCACGTCACTGAAAGAGAAAGTGAACTTGACATACAAATATCCAAGCAAATTATTTCTATTACATCCTGGTTTTACTAAAAACAAATATATACTTAAAAGAGTACTCCCGAGCTTGTCCACTTACAAGTTTTTAAAAATTCCTAAAACATTTGTGGATGTACATTGTTTGATGATGTCTTAACTTGTAAAATTTGTGCAAATTTATGGTGATTGTTTTAGACACTTCTCCCTTCTTCTGTTTATATAGAATGCAAATAGACATATTTTTGGCTCAAATTGGCAGGTTCATATTACGCCAAACAATGTGTATCCACAATATTTTAGGGAATTATTCAGAACATCTAATTCATTTTTGCAAAACACCCGGGTGCACAGGCACCGGATGCACAAAGTCCACAGTCGAGCATGTTTGCGTTATATTCATCCATCCAACATAGTCATCGAATTAAGCCAACATGTCTCATCTCAAACCTCAGGAGATCCATTTTAGATCAATATTGTGTATATTTCAAGAACTTGGTTATACTTCACTCAGCAATCACCATTCCACCTTTCCAAATGTAGCAGAGATAAACATTTCAATGAAGCAACCATAAATACTTCGTTGTCAAATAAATTGTTTTCCTGATGGAAGTGCGTCAATTTCAATTGACTGTCCATCGGCAACTATTGTTAACAAATACAAGTTGGATGCGACTAACGTGAGACGTCGCTGGATATCGTTAACCAGTGACGCGCTGATCACCCTCCGGATATCCCGCACGCCTGTCGCGCGCTAATGTAACTCATGTCAGAAAACCAGACCAAGTGAGTTAACACTTCTTTTTTATTCATTAGACCGAAGAGGCGCGCGTTGCCGCGCCCATGATTAAAACGCCAACAATCGGAGTAATGTTTACAGCTGTAGTAATATAGTTTTGAGTAGATAGCTAGACCTCGCTGATGTGTTCTGTTATGCAGGCTGCATATAACTGAAAAAGCAGTCATCCATTAGGTTTAAGGTTAAATTTACGTAGCATGTGACACTACGATATGCTTACTCTCATTCTCTGATGGACTGCCTCTTGGTGAGCTAAGGATGTTTAAGACCGGGATCCATGCAAGTTGCAGGCACAACCATGACATAATAACACATCCTGGCTGGAAATGGCACGGCTAAAGACAGAGAACATCGCGGTGCATGTACAAATAGTAGTATTTATGAAATTTGAAAACATAAAGAAGATGTACATGGAGTCCTAATAAAGATGGAAGTATCATTGCATAAACAAAAAGTCAAGACTACTTGAAACTTACATTACAAGATACTCGATCATCTCTTGTTTTGCATCAGTACCCATCTCTTGTGGGCAACGCAAAACATTGATTCTCAGTGAATATCATCATAACAAGTGCACAGATTGAGGCAAAAGCACTACCATATATACATAAACAAAAACAAGGCCGAGCTTATATCGTAGAACACTTATTTTACACTCTGAGTGATCATCCACGGAAACTAAAATGGTAGCAATCGTGCTACTCGATAGATCGATAGATGCAGTACAATCCAAGACCTGACTTGTTTATATCAGTTGATCAATCAATACTAGTCCTGCTTCAGACAAGGAGGTTGCACAAAATTAGCGATCTGAAGAGAATAAAAAGGTGATCAATAGCTATATTGGAAATATTGGTAAATGAAGCAAATTGTAAAAGATCGGTTTTCCCAGCAGCAGAGCAGCAGATCAGCTCACATCTGTAATCACCATACATATTTTTCTGTATTAATACAGAAAATTTGAGATTAATATTTATCTAGGTAGTTTTTTTTGGGGAAAGGAGGTCGGTTCACGAGTCATTGAAGGCCTTGATTTATCTCCGTCATAACAAGAAGTGAGGAACATGAATAATGATAGGATCGCTTTAAAGTTTAAGTTCTAGGATAAAAACAGGACTCTTGTATCAAGATCTGAACTATGACATTGTCATTGAAAAGAAAAAATTTGGTAAGATAACCACCATAAGAGCATACCGACTAAACGTGGAGTTCACAATGCTATAACAATCATGGTCAGACGACTAAAAGGCCAAATTCCTTAATTACCTAGAAGTGTAGAAAAATATTTGTACGTGCAGTTTACAAACAAAATACCAAGTCAACTAAATAAAAATGAGAAACCACGGTTTCCAATAAACCTCCTTGTCTACTTCCATTGTCTGAGTACAGCTACAGAAGAAGCGAAGTTCTTATGGGCATCTTTTCTTCCAATAAGAGGTAAACCAGGAATGAAATAATGCGAGTTTTTAGTTTTTTCCTTGAAATTGAATCAATATTTGGATATATCTGCAAATGTGGTAGCTCTTTAATTTCATGCAAATACTTAACCTGGTAATGCTTATCTTTCTTTTCCTCAGGTAATCTCGGCAAGTGTATGATACAAGGTTACACATGTAATATTTGGATACAAGGTTACACATGTATGATGATAAAAATTGCAGCAAGAATTTATGAAATTAAAACCATCACAACAAAGCACTCTAAAACCTAATCTTTCTTGAAAGACTAGCAAAAGGAACTAAAGAAAGCTTAGCAATTTCACTGTATAAAATTAATTTGGGTTAATATTGACGATTGACCGCAATATACAATCAAGAGATGATGCTTATGATGCTTCACGAATCTTATGTATTCTGTTTATTCTAATTCTTTATAGGACATTACCTATGTGTGGTTCGAATGATTTTAGCTTATTATTAAAGGAAAAATTTGAAGCTTCTGAAAAATGCTTGTACAATTATGATCTCATTCAGCCAAAGGTAGTGCTTGCATTTTTTCGAATTGCTGTCACAAATAAAACTAATAATCAGCTACAAGACATGCACAAAATTTTACCTGCAGTAAGAAACTACAAAAAAGTATACCACTTCATGTCATCTCATTCACTAGTGCAAAGAGGCACACCTTAGTCTCCTTATCCCAGATGGTTTAGTACAGCCGTGAAGGATGAGACACATCTTAGAGGGTTCTGCCTCGCAAACTGTCGGGGATAAGTAAACCCAAAAGGAATCGTCATAGATAACTACCCATCCATGATGACCCATAAAACGAATTGTCAAGGATATATTTAGTGACGGTTAAACTTGTCAACTGCCACGGATGTGGGCTAAATTCGTGACGGTTCCTTTTAACCATCTGGGATGTCTGTCCATAAATATTTGGCCACCACCACCAGGCAGATTGTAAGCCCAAGATATGTCTCGTTGTTGCAGTTAGTTGGCGATTTAGGGTCGATTTTGGATTTTTCGACTTGACTCTGTGACTCCTGTAGGGCAAGTGGTTCTATTAGTAACTTTCAATAACCCTAGAAATTTCCACATAGAATTGACTACTTTGGAAGTGGTCGATTTTAATTTTGCTTACAATGCAATTTTGGTTAGACCTTCTCTAACCAAATTCATGGTAGCAAGTCATCACACTTACTAGACGGTCAAGATACTTGGTCCCAAGGGTGTGATAGCAGTGCGAGGCAACGAGGTAGGGGCTCTGGGTGTGATCGTAAGTCACTGGAACTCATTGATCAACTCCCTCTAAAAGCACTTGCTTTAGAGGAGAATTCTGTGAAAATAGGAAAGCCAAAGGCCAACTCTCAGGCTGCTAAGGAGGTCAAGCTAGTAAACACTTCACCCTAGAGACCAGTCCAAGACACTCTGGATTAGTACAAGGTTGAGCGAGAAATATGAAAGTGTCCTCATTGCCTTCTTCTGGGTGAATGCAAATGTCTTTGCATGGAATCCATCTGACATGCCCGAGGTCCCAAGGGAGGTGATCGAGCATGAGATAGTTGTTTAGCCAAGAGGAAGCTTATCAAACAAAAAACTAAGGTGGTTCACTCAAGACCGCCAAGAGGCCATCCGTTTGGAGCTCAATAAGCTCCTAGAGGATGGCTTTATTCGTGAGGTTGACCATCCCGAGTGGCTCGGGAATCCCATGTTGGTCAAGAAGGCAAATGGTAATTGGCGCATCTGTGTTGATTTTACTAGTTCGAACACTGCTTGTACCAACCTTTGCCCCGAACAAATCAACTAGTTGATTCGACCGCGAGTAGTGAACTAATGAGTTTCCTGGATGCCTATTCGGTTAAAGACGATGAAGAGAAGACTTCTTTCATCACCCCTTTCAGCGTCTACTGCTATATCAAGATGCCATTTGGGCTGAAGAACACTGGTGCCACGAACTAGCGTCTAATGCAGAAGACCGTCAGCACCAAAGATTGCGTGAGGCACAACAAAGGGTTTTTGGACACATTTGTGCCATAGTTCAGGTGGATCAGCACCATAGTGACCTCTTCGTGAAGCTGTGGAGGCTCGACCTCTTTACCCTCGGAGGTCATTGTGGGGGTGGTTGTGCCACTAGCCTCACTCTCTTTTAGTGAGGAGGTCAGGGGCAAAGCTCTTGGAACAGCATGAAGAAAACCCCTATGTGGTCTAGGCGGCAGCGCCGAACTACAAGAAGAAATAAAAAAAATGTCAACTATGAGATTGCATGAATTTCACAACCATGACACCATAGTCGAATGGGGTTTCTTCTTACTTAATCTTGAAGGAGGTTTCGCTTGGGTCTCTCCCGAGTTTGGATCCTCAAAAGGAGCCTTTTCCCTTCGCCTTGAGGACGACCTCTGCCCCCGAGATGAGAATAGGGGAATGAGCAGACAAAGTTTTTCTTGCAGAGCGTATCAGGCACTCCTCCTCCTTTGACTCCTCACTCGATCCTTCTGACTAGATAAACATGAAAGGACAAGGTTTACCTTCTGGTTCTCGATAAGGAGGCGAATTCCTCACTGAAGTAGGAATAGTAGAGATGCCTGCTAGTACCTTGTCCTCTGGGTCCCAAATGATACAGTCTTCCCCTTTGATTCAATTAAAGTACCACTGAAAGCCTTGGGCCTGGTGGTGGTTTTTGCACACATCTTTTGAAGCATCCTTAGGGGGCCGATGGTTGTTGAGAGATCAGTTTCCTTGCTGGACCTCTTCTCCTCGGTCTACACAAGGGAACTTGTGATGAGACATGCCAAAATATTGAAACCAGAAGAGGTCGAGAGGAGAAATCGATCAACTGTAGCTGGTCCCAAATACGTAAGTTGACAAAAATCATACTAAGGGTTTGTCCTTCAACATCTTGATGGGGATAGGATCTTTGTATCCCTGAGATGTGAGGATATAAACCTCCCTATTCGACCTCACTAGCCAACAGACATAATTAAATCAGTTTGATTAATCAACAACTACGAACAAATAAGGGAATTATTCAACAGAAAAATAATTACTATGAGCAGACTCTCCATGTCCTCCAAGGAAGAGAGGTGCAAGTGACATCTTCTCTTGCTTGAAGAGGGTAAATCTAGAACTTGAAGAAGTCGAAAGCCACGCACTAATTGGTAAGACCATCTTTTGTCAGTTGGGTTATCTTGTCAACTATCTTCAGTTCCTCAGGGTCAAGCTCGATTTCGCTATCCATATTGCGATCTTTTGTAGACCACTCTGAGGAATGCTAGAGTATGTCAGGTTGCTATGGCTAGGGAGAAGACAATAGAACCACTCGCTCCAGTTTGAGGGTTTATCCTTAAAACCACAGGGAGGAAACAATTTCTTGTCTTGGATCTTAAGGTAGAAGGCTCCTAGGTCTCCGACACTCTTATTGTTGGTGATTATTTGGATGTAGTACTTGAATAATCTAATACTAGGAGGAAGGCCTAGGAAGGCCTCGAATAGATGGATAAAAATGCCAATAATCAAACTAGCATTAAGGGCAAGGTGGAAGAACTCTAGCTGGTCGTGTTTCAAGATGAAGATCAAGAAAGGATTCTCAGGAAGATAAAGATCGCTACAAAAATGGTATATAAATAGTAATGTATGCCCTGGCGGTAGCTTAGGCACTTCCTCTCTGGCCGGGGCGAGTCATTCTAGTTCATGGTTCGGAGGGAGGATTGTTTCATAGAAAAAGCAACTTTTCGGGCTAATTACATGAGGGGAAGGCTACTGGAGAAAGGGAGCCAGCAGGCGAGGCCCACATGGCCCACGTGGCAGGGGGTGCGGCCTTATCTGCCAACCCAAGGTGCCGCGTGGAACTCCTAGAGCTCGGCCGCTGTTGCCCTTTCGACTACGTATTCCTCCCAACCCGTGATTTCCAGAGAGAAATTTTCGAGACACAACTCTGTCGCCACACTGTTCACACCAATAGGATACATTCGTATCCACCAGAATTTAGATCACTTGCTGCTTCCTCGCCAGATCGACGCTTGTTTCTTCATCGGCCATCATCGGAGATCATCACATGCTGAATTAGGGGAGTTATTGCTATGGTATCTCGATGATGATACTCTTTTTTTCATTCCTTCATTATGAGTAAGTAGTCCACTTTGGCATATGGGATGGACAAAGATCGATGAATTATAGAGAGAAATTTTGATGCTATTTTTATTATAATTTCAGATTGTTTTCACTTTGATGCTCTTTAGTTGTTTGTCATTTAATATTCTATGTTAGTGCTTGTTATCTAGGGCCCATATAACATAATCTAGAACTATTTGTTCGTAGCATGCAATATGAAATACTTATTCTTGTCGTCAATCCTACCGCCCGTTGAGCGATAGTCAACGGTAAAGGGTTTTAGGTGCTTGAATTCAAGGAACAATATGGGTCACCATGTTTAATGTTTTGGTCCAATGAATCTTAAGATGATGAACTTGATGATAGGTCATCTATTTACCGGTGCATGCCTACAACATATCACAATTGCATGTAGTGTATTTCTAAATCATGACCTCACCTAAGAGATTCAAAGGCCGCAGCTGGCTATCTGTATATGCATAGCCGACCCCTAGCTTGCACTAAAAGGAAATAAAGCTTATCTCTAATTCTTTGCTAAAATGAAATAGTAAACCTACTTGTGCCCTGCCATAATTGTGTAGTATACCTTTTACATCTTGGCAATAGTATTTTAAAACTAACAGACCGAAACTTAAGAGAGCATCGTGACTCCCTCTCTGGCGCGCCATCTTGGAGAGTAGCTGGTGCAGTTCTGGTGGCCCCCATCCAATCTCCTACAAATATTTTAAGTCCCAGGATTGCAAGCTCCTGGTGTGCGCCACCTCTCCTTGTTCTTGTGGCCGTGGTCTCCCAAACATATAATTAACTGAATCAGATTGCAAGTGCAACTCATCTTTTAATTCCAGAGATTGCAGATAGGAAAAGTAGTAACCAAAACGATCTTATTTTTGGTTAGCACACTACTACAGATAGCATTTAACGGGACG